>CM016621.1:137074161-137226636 GCA_005393395.2 Gossypium australe
TAGTTTATAACATCTTTACTCCATCTCATTTAAACTCTATACATGCCATATAAATCTTTAAACATAAAACAAAAGCTACCGGAATTGATCTGGATAGTGAGCTTTGCTGTGATGATCCGATCTACTAACTTCTCTTTAATTCAATCTACATAAAAATATCAAACACACACAAGTAAGCTTAATGAAGCTTAGTAAGTTCATAGGTAAAAGTAATGCTTACCACACATAATATTTCCAAACAATAACAAAACGTTTACTAAAGTTCCCTGCCATTCACAACCATTGTTAAAATACTTCACATAGTTGAGCTCAACATTAACAACTACTCAATCTCTTCCATTTGATTCACTTCTTTTATATTACTTATTATCAAATTAGGAAACGTCTTACGAATTTGAGTACGTCGTTGCTCAGTGCCATGTTTCACAACTCAGTATGGATGATACCATACCTACATTTCTTAACTCAGTATGGTTAATACCATACCTACATTTCACAACTCAGTATGGATAATACCATACCTACATTTCTTAACTCAGTATGGGTAATACCATACCTACATTTAACACTTTTCCATGGATTAACCATGGTCTTACCCGTCAATTCATCACATGTCACGGTACGAACGTACTCAATTCTGCATTTTTCCTAATTTGAATTACCGCCTTTATTCTTCATTTTATCATAATTTTCATAATTCCACAGCAAATTCATATTTAACAACACACTATATCATTCAATCATTCACAAATAAACATACAAATTCAACCATATGAACTTACCCGGCTGATTTGTAGTAGATATTGAAATTTAGGGACTATTCTGCAACTTTTTCTTTTCCTCGTCTTCTTTGGATTCTTGATCTATAATGTAAAATATTTTCACTCATTAGCATTTATTTCATTTCTATTTCACTTCATAATTTATGCTCTTCCATTTTTGAAATTGCACTTTTACCCCAAAATTTATAGCTTTTACAATTTAGTCCCTATTCAATTCAGCCATCAATTGAACTAATTTTTCTCAATCAACACTTTATTCTATCATTACAAACTATTTCACAACCTTTGGTATTCTGAATTTCAACACCAACCTCTAATTCACAACTTTTTCACAATTAGGTCCTAAATACCATTTCCTATCAAAATCACTTAATAAAACCACCTTAATATGAAATTAGAATTTAAATTTCATAATAATTCATCATAAACTTCCATTTCTCAGCAAGGGTAACTTTTAATTTTACCCACCAAATCAAAAACTAATGAATTCTATAAGTGGATCTAGTTGTAAAAGTCATAAAAACATAAAAATTATCAAGAAAAAGCAAGAATCAAACTCACATGATGTAAAAATATGAATAACCAGCTTTCTTCAGAACTCTTATGGCGTTTTGGCTGTGATAATGTGAAGATATCTCTAGGTTTTTCAATTTTGTCTTTATTATACATGTTAAAATTATTAAATTTCCAATTTTGCCCTTATTTCCCTTATCTTTCTGATGATTTTCTTCCCCTTGCCGTCCAACCTTTTCACCTTTAGGTTTAATTGCCCTATAAATCCTCTTTCTTTTAACACTTGAGCTATTTAATTCTTCTAGCAATTTCACATTTGTTACAATTTAGTCCTTTTTATTTAGTTGACTACCCAAACATTTAAATTTCTCAACCAAACTTTAATGCTAACTTAATAACACTCCATAAATATTTCTAAAAATATTTTTATGGCTCGGTTTTCAAATTCGAGGTCTCGATACCTCGTTTTTGACCCATTTGACCTAATAAATTCTTTTAATTCACCAAATTCACCAATCCACAAATTCTTCTAAATTCTCACTTGGCTCATAAATATTAAATTACTATCTTATTCAAACTTACCTGTCGGATTTAGTGATCTCATATCACCATTTCCGACACCACTGAAAATTAGGCCGTTACAACAAACGCCTTGGTCATCCTTGTAATAAGACAATTCTGACAGTTATTCAAAAATGTAATCTTGCTTTAAAAGTTTCAAGGATGAATTCAATTTGTTCAGTATGTCAACTTGGCAAGTTTCATAAGTTGCCATTCCCTCCTTCCACAACTGTGTATACAACTCATTTTGAACATCTTGTGTCTGACTTATGGGGTCCTGCCCCCATGGCATCTGAAGGACATTTTTATTACATTTCCTTTGTTGATGCATACTCAAGGTACACTTGGATCTATCTTATCAATCGAAAATCTGAGGCCTTGGACAAATTTCTCCATTTGTAGAAATTGGTAGAGGTTCAATTTGGTTGCAAAATTAAAGCTCTTCAAATAGATTGGGAAGGAGAATAAGACAGTTCTGACAGTTATTCAAAAATCTAATCTTGCTTTAAAAGTTTCAAGGATGAATTCAATTTGTTTAGCATGTCAGCTTGGCAAGTTTCATAAGTTGCCATTCCCTCCTTCCACAACTGTGTATACAACTCCTTTTGAACATCTTGTGTCTGACTTATGGGGTCCTGCCCCCATGGAATCTGAAGGACATTTTTATTACATTTTTTTTGTTGATGCATACTCAAGGTACACTTGGATCTATCTTATCAATCGAAAATCTGAGGCCTTGGACAAAATTCTCCATTTGTAGAAATTGGTAGAGGTTCAATTTGGTTGCAAAATTAAAGCTCTTCAAATAGATTGGGAAGGAGAATAAGACAGTTCTGACAGTTATTCAAAAACGTAATCTTGCTTTAAAAGTTTCAAGGATGATTCAATTTGTTCAGCATGTCAGCTTGGCAAGTTTCATAAGTTGCCATTCCCTCCTTCCACAACTGTGTATACAACTTCTTTTGAACATCTTGTGTCTGACTTATGGGGTCCTGCCCCCATGGCATCTGAAGGACATTTTTATTACATTTCCTTTGTTGATGCATACTCAAGGTACACTTGGATCTATCTTATCAATCGAAAATTTGAGGCCTTGGACAAATTTCTCCATTTGTAGAAATTGGTAGAGGTTCAATTTGGTTGCAAAATTAAAGCTCTTCAAATAGATTGGGAAGGAGATTAAGACAGTTCTAACAGTTATTCAAAAATGTAATCTTGCTTTAAAAGTTTCAAGGATGAATTCAATTTGTTCAGCATGTCAGCTTGGCAAGTTTCATAAGTTGCCATTCCCTCCTTCCACAACTGTGTATACAACTCCTTTTGAACATCTTGTGTCTGACTTATGGGGTCCTGCCCCCATGGCATCTGAAGGACATTTTTATTACATTTCCTTTGTTGATGCATACTCAAGGTACACCTGGATCTATCTTATCAATCGAAAATCTGAGGCCTTGGACAAATTTCTCCATTTGTAGAAATTGGTAGAGGTTCAATTTGGTTGCAAAATTAAAGCTCTTCAAATAGATTGGGAAGGAGATTTTCGTTCTTTTCCAAAGGTCCTTTCTCAGCTAGGGATTCATCACAGACTATCTTGTCCTCATACATCTGAACAAAATGGCTTGGTTGAGAGGAAGCATTAACATTTGGTTGGCACTGGACTGACTTGCTAGCTCAAGCTAATATGCCTATGCACTTTTGGGCTCATGCCTTCATTAGTGCTGCATATCTTGTGAACAGGCTTCCAACTTCAGTTTTAGCTGGCAAGTCACCCTTTGAGGTATTGCATAAGACTGTGCCAAGCTACAAGCATCTAAGGGTGTTTGGATGTAGGTGTTATCCTTATCTTAGACCATTTAATACTCATAAACTTCAATTTCTGTCCAGACCATGTGTATTCCTTGGTTACAGTCCTGTTCACAAGGGATATAAGTGCCTTGATGACAATAGAAGGGTGTTTATATCTAGACATGTGGTATTCGATGAGGGTTGCTTTCCTTTTGCCAGTTCTGCTAGCTCTACTGGTGATTATTTACACACAGAGGCTGTTTTTACAGAATCAGCAGTTTTCGGTTCTGGTTGTGGTGCCTTTTAAGGGTCGTTCTCGAGTTGGTCCTCCATGTGTCATTATTTCCTCAACTCAGCAGGTTCCAGGTTGTGTGTCAGGGCCTGCTTCTTTCCATCCTGCTCTATTCCCTTTGGAGTCCACTAGTTTTCGAGTGCAGCCTAATGCTAATACTTCACCAGGGGCTGCCTCCGTTAGTAATGATTCTGCTTCTGCCTTAGTCCCTCTTCTTGTTTTGTTCGATCAAAATCCTCCTGTCAGCTCACATGTCAATGCTCATCCTATGACAACCAGATGTAAGAATGGCATTTTTAAGGCCAAGGTATTCTCTGCTGAGCTCAGTGAGACAGAGCCTGCTACAATTGACGAGGCCCTTGCGAGCAAGGAGTGGGTGCTTGTAGCTTAGCAAGAGTATGAGGCGCTATTGAGGAATGACACCTGGGATTTGGTTCCCCTACCTGCAAACCAAAGAGCTGTGGCTTGTAAATGGGTTTTCAAGCTTAAAAGGTATTCAGATGGCACCATTGCTTGCTACAAGGGCCGCCTGGTGGTTAAAGGCTATCTTCAGGAGGCTGGGGTTGACTTTCAGTCCTGTTGTTAAGCCAACAACTATTAGAGTTATCTTGGCATTGGCTGTTCAGTTTGGCTGGCAACTCAGACAGGTGGACATCAACAATGCCTTCCTTAATGGTGACCTATCTGAGGAAATTTATATGCTTCAACCACCTGGATTCGAGCAGAACCACGGTGGTAAACCAGTGGTGTGGAAGTTAATGAAGGCTCTGTATGGCTTCAAACAGGCTCCTAGGGCCTGATTCTCTAAACTTCGAGATTTTCTGCTGTTTTCACAGTTCTTTTTGGCTAAGTCAGATAGTTCACTTTTTATTAAGAAGACTGACAATGTGATTTTATATGTCTTGGCATTTGTCGATGACATAATTATTACTGGAAATCATTAGGCCAATATTGATCAGTTTGTTACAAACTTGGATACTCAGTTTTCTTTGAAGGATTTGGGACCTCTCAGTTATTTTCTTAGAATTGAGGTGTCTTCTACGTCTACTGGCTTGTTTCTCAGTCAACGTAAGTATGTGCTCGATTTTCTTCGAAAGGCTAAAATGGATCAGGCCAATGGCTCTCCTACACCCATGGTTATCTCTTCCATCTTGTCCTAGCACACTGGCTATGCGATGAGAATGCATTTGAGTATCGCAGCATTGTGGGAGCACTGCAGTATGTGGTCATCACTAGACTGGATATCACCTTTTCTGTAAACAAAGTTTGTCAGTTCATGCTTCGACCCCTTGATCAACATTTTAAAGCAGTCAAATGAATTATTGGATACCTGCAAGGTACTTTGGACTATGGTATTCAGTTTACTCTTGCTGCCACTTTGGATCTAGTTGGCTATTCAGATGCGAATTGGGGCACTGATGTTGATGATCGAAGGTCAACCTTGGGATTTTGTGTGTTTCTTGGTGGTAATTCTGTAGCCCGGGGATCGAAGAAGCAACATGTGGTCTCTAGGTCGACCGCAGAAGTTGAATATAGGGGGCTCGCTCATACAGTGACTGAGGTAATCTGGCTTGAGTCTCTATTGTCTGAACTCCATGTTTTACCTTCAAGGAAGATTATTGTGTAGTGTGATAATTCTAGAGCTGTTGCGGTCTCTGCCAATCTAGTGATGCACTCGAAGTTTAAGCATGTTGAATTGGGCTTATATTTTGTTAGAGAAAAGGTTGCTACTGGAAAGCTGAGTGTGAGTCATGTTCCAGCATAGAGCAAGTTACGAATGTGTTTATAAAGCCTTTGACAGTGCCTTTGTTTACAAAGTTTAGATCGTGTCTTAAGGTGACTGCGAAAGCTGATCACTCAGTAGGAATCAGGACGATAGGAGCACGTTAAGGAATGAAAACAGTTGTGGCAGTTAGTAGTTGGAGTTTAAGATGTTATTTTGGTAATAGTTAGTTAGCAGTTAATGCGTAATGTTATAAATACAGTGAGCTTTGTACGTTCTATAGATTGTGAATAATACACAACTATCATTCAGTTGATAAACTGTTATTTCTTATAGATATCATTAGAACAAAATTGTGGGTACTACCCCAATCTAAAAACACCTATATCGGCTTATCGTGAACGCAGCTAGTAAATCGAAGGGTAGTGGTGGAATAGTCACCACCCAATGCATTATAAGAAGAGCAGAAGCTGTAAGAACTTCCTGAAGTTGTGGATTAGAAGCTAGAGATGCATCAGATGATTCTTTGTGGGTGAGTTCATCACTGGCAGACAGAACAGAGTCACGATCATCATAAAAAAAAAGAAACCGAGGCTTAGACTTGCATTTATGATCCTACGAATATTTCTCGTTACAGTGGTAATAGAGGCCGAAAAGGAACTTTCGTACTCCTAAGAGAGTGGCAACATTATGTGGTGTTGGAAAAGACAAAATAGAGTTTGTAGAAGGTGAGGCCGACTTAGGAGTAGGCAAAATGGGCCTTCCATGGCCCAATGTAGGTCTCAGAAGCCCTTTTTACAAAAGAGACAGTTACTTATGTAACTGGGTAAGCTCAATAGCATTCTCGAGCTCTATGGGCTTGTGGATAAGTATAGCAGTTTTGAGGCCTGGTCATAGTCCCGATATGAAACAATGTACTAGAAATGAATGTGGTAAAACATGGTTCGATTCGTAATGGTCTCAAAACATGCACGATATTCACTGACTGTGGAGGTTTGCTGTAGTTTGGCAAGTTGACCTTCAGGAGATTCCAATTCATGGGAACGAAATCGCTTAATGGGAGCATCTGTAAAATGCTCCCACCCAGCTAACTGTCGATTACGATACATCCAATCATACCATTCTTCAGTCGCGTTGTCCAGGTAAAAAGAAGCTATCGTTAGATGATCGTTCTCTTTAATGTTGTAAAAAGAGAAATATCGATTGGCTTGTAAAACTCATCGATCGAGATTATCTCTAGAAAATCGAGCAAACTAGATTAGAGCTAGTTTATGAGTTCTCAAAGGAGTTGGCCCTATTGGCGATGAGGTAGTGGGGAGACGATTTAGGATTTCTTGAAGCATCTGTTCGTGAGAGGCGAACGAAGTGGTCAAGGAGTCGAGTTGTTTGCGAATCATGGATTGAGATGCTTGGACAGATTTGACTATCTCGTCGAGGAGCTTTAGGTGAGTACCATCGGCCATCGAAGCGGATGGTCAATGAAAGCACCAAATGGAATGTACTCATATTGTCAAATTGCATAAAATTACAAATGAAGAAGATGAGGTAACCGAATTAAGAATTTTCCAAAAGAAACAACATGCATTTCATCAGTTTTCTTATTCTCTTTATACTCCAAGCCGTTAGTTCCCTGTTGACATGGTTCCCATAACAAACTCAGCAAATTTCTTTGGTGCCTTGCAGTTGCGAATGGGTCTCGGGTTTACTGATGGCCCATCTTCTTGGTCTTCTCGTGTGTTGGTCCCTTCATTGTGTGGCCCATTCACAACATAATAGAAGTGTGTATAATAGCATGTAAGTTTTTAATGAACTGTAAGAAGAAATTTGAAAGGAAAGTCGAAATGTTCATTAAGGAACAATGTTTTGGAGGTTGCCAATAAATCTATTTTAACGAAGAATGTTAATGATTGAAGAAATATCGAGGAGGTTAGCATCACTGCATCATGGAAGAGAGGAGGTTGAAGAAGCTGGAGCTCTAAGGAAAAAAAATAGGTCTTAGTGCAATCAGAGTGGAAAAAGAGGTAGTTACAGCTCTGGAAAATATTAAATTGAGTAGTAAGACTATAATGATTTGAAGTAGTGTTTTTTGAAGGTGAATAGGAGATGGTATGGAAAGTTGCTTAACAAGATTAATCTTATCTTTGCAAGCTTTTGCTTGAGGGGGTTTTACAATATGTGTCAAATAGTAGCAGTTCGCTAAGTAGGTTCGTAGCTACTAATGTTTTGTGATGCTAAGGAGTGTGCTTGATTTTTAGTTTATTTTTTTTATTCTCTCTTACCGAGCTTTCTTGTTGTGTAACTGAATTTTAGGTACTTTTATGGAGTGTTCTTGTTGCAATGTTTTATTACTTTTAGGAGTTTCTAGGTTGTTTGAATTTAGGTGTGAATTTGCATTTTTTCTCCTCCTGTTTAGAAGTTTATCCTTTAGACTAAGGTCTTTTATGCAAGATAGTCAATATTACACTAGTAGACACTGGTTTTCTACTAGAATTGGTACGTATCAATTTCAAATATAAACTTTTTATCAATTTGTAGTCACATCAATTTGTTTTAGTATATTGTTTCAGATTTATTAATATTTTATAAAATATTTAATATATATAAAAGTATTTGAGAATATAAAATAAATGATACTGAATAAATTTCAAATATAAACTATTTATCAATTATATAAAGTACTCATTGATAAACTTCAGAAACAAAAATTTCAAACCTAGTTTCATTTTTAAAATCCGTTTTAAAATAATTAATAACTAAACACTTAATCTTAATTTTTTCAAACCTAAATTTTTAGACCTGATTATTTTTATAATATTTTATTTAATTATACTAATCATTTCTAACCTAATTCCAGTATCCAAATTAGATATCGGTTCACTAACTCGATTTTTGGGATGTGACAGTTATATTGTATTTTTGGTGTTTGTTCTTGCAAATATAAAGTAATTTTCTAAATACGTAGGGTTGATGAACCATAGGATGGATTATATTATTTGATTTCTAGTTTTATGCAATAAAACTTTGTTATTTGTTTTAATTATGAATGTTTAATTATTTTTGGGTTGATAATTCTAGAGTATTAATCCATATTTGATGTGTATAAGTTTGAGGTTGAATAGACCCTTTTTGTGAATAGGTCTTGCATAATTAAATGGAGTTGCATGCAATCTTAGAAATAGAACGACATAAATCTACCGAATTAGAGTCAAATCTAATAGGGGGATCCATGGAGCAAATTAATATGATAATAGGTATTTTAATTAGAAAGAAATTTCATTAATCAACCTAGAGTTAGTTGCTCTTATGCTCGAAAGAGATATTAGCATAAATTAGGATTTCTAAGGATCAGAGAAACTAAGAAAAGAAATTGCATAAATTAGATTGAGAATTACAGATGAAGTCTAGGTGGATTCTTACCTAAGTATTGTTTTCTCACTTGGTTGATATTCTATTATTTTTGTGTTTTATTTCTTTAACGCATTCATTAGTTAGTTTAGTTAGTTAATTTTAGTTTTAATTAATCCTTTGAATTATTAGGCTAAATAACAAAAAAGACAATAATTATTAGTAATTGTCATCCTCGAAGGAACAATATCTATGCTCACCATAATTATACTATTAATTGATAGGTACATTTGCATTGTCGATTTATAATTAGTTTAGTGGACATCATTTGGCTTCAAGAGTTGCTTGGTGAAGTGGAAATTAAGCAAAAGAATGTCAAAGTACATTACAATAGCCGTAGTGCTATTCAGCAAGCAAAGAACCAAGTTTATCATACAATGATGAAACACATTGATGTCCAGTATAATTTTGCACGAGAGATTCTGGAAGAAGGCGTAGTGAAGATCCAAAAAATTTCAACCACTAAGTATTCTACAGATATGATGTCTAAGGTTGTGATTGTGGCCAAGTTCCAACCATATTTGAACTTGATCAATGTTAAAACTTGAAGGTTGAAATTTGAAGACTATCAAATGTTGTTTTGCAAGGAGATTGAAGATGTGGAAATTTGCTAAGGTAGAGATTTGTTGAAATAGCACAATCCCACATCTAAAAAAAATACAAGGTTGTGGAGAGTTTGTACTACTATAAACAAAGATTGTTTCTCCACCTTTGAATCATTCCAAAATTTTTTATTTTCTTCTTAAGGCAAATTTTCCCTCTTTTTATTTGTAATTTTTCACTTGTAAATTTTTGGTGTTCTATTTTATTTTTATTTATCTTTCAATATTTTGTAGGGTAATTTGTAGTGATACATTGTTCTAGATTTTGTCTAGGAAGTTGGGTTTCAAGTGGGATCGTTTGTGATCTCTCCAATCTTTTCCAGGAATTAACCTAATATATATATGATATACGTCAGGAGTGAAGTTAGAAAATTTTTTTAGGGAGGTGAAATTTAATTGTAATTTTTACAATAGTAAAAATATAATTTCACCATTTTAATAGCCTCTATCTTTATAATTTTTATAGGATTAAATCAAATTTTTTTCAATTTTATGGTGAACCAAAGTACAATTTTACCTTTATTAATTTAAAATTTTAAAAATTTCAAAGAGCTTAAATGAAAAATTTTCCATTTGAAGGGGAAATCTCTTGAGCAAATAATACATATTTCAACGATTCATAATCCATATGATTACTCATATAGAAATTTAGAAAATCTTCCTTTTGAAGATTCAGGAAATTCATGTTGGATACTTTTAATTTAATATTTTTTTGTTTTTATTTTTAATTCACATATACCTAAATCATTTAGTATTACGAGGGTAATGCGTCATTAATGATTAGGATAGCAAAGTTGGTAGAGCAGAGGATTGAAAATCCTCATGTCACCAATTCAAAGCTAGTTACTAGCATATGATTATTTTGTATGAATATATACTCTACCAATTAATTGATATGGATGGACATATATATATGAGAGTAAACCCTCTATTTATTTTATTTTGTTTTATTTTCTAGTATAATAATTTTTTTTTTGCCCTATTCGCACAAAAGTAACATATCAGTTGGCCACACTGCAATTTCTCCTGATTTCACCTTGTTGTCCAGTGAGAACATCAAGGGAACCCATATGCACCATTGCGTTGCCGAACTTTTTAGCCCATGCTTCACCGCGCCTCACATTGTTCAACACCAACGCGGAGGTCAAGGAACTGTCCATCAATGTCTGGTCGGAGGTGAGCAAACCACGACGACGCGTCAGTTCAATGTAGTACTTGTTGTCCAGGCGATTGGGTGTGACACTTTCAAGTGGCACTGTGGTTGGGTCCCCTCCAGCACCAGCCGCAGATGTTGGGGGTGGGCACTTGGTTTTCAAAAAGGCAGCGTAGTTAGGATCAAGAGAAGGGTCTTGAGCATGAGTGGCGTTAAAAGAGTAGAGCCGGTTGGAAAAGGAAGAGCAATGCGAGACACCAATGGAGTGTGCCCCTGATAATGTCACCATCTCATCCACTGACATTCCTTTCCTTGCGAAAAGTTGAGCAATTTGTTGCGCGTTGAAGAACGGCGGGGGCAGGTTTTGTAGTACTTCGTCGCTAATAGAGACACGGCCATCCCGGCGGCCGGCGGGAATGGCGTAATAAATCCCTCCAGCTTCGTAGGTACTGTCACGGGCAGCGAATGCGATTATGTCCGCACAAGACACGGTTCCTGGACATTGTGCCTCGATTTGGGCTTTGGCCTCATCAATCACCTCGAAGCCTCGCAAACTAGGGTTATTAGCAGGGTGATCCATCTCTGCTGGGGGGTTTCCGGGCACGGATCTTAGAAGGACAGAAGCATCACAACCCTGAATTTGCATGCAAAAAGTGGAGTTAGAGGAGGAAACACGATGAATCAATCTATAAATTATTAAGAAAATGAACATATACATACCCTGACGAAGCAGTCATGGAAATACATTCGGATGAGACCAGCAGCTATGCCAGGATTAAGTGAAACCGCTTTGTTTACAGCTTTTCTTACAATGGTCTCTGCAAATGGACAAGTTTGTCTATAGAAGCCCACCTTCAAAGATGCAGAAGTCACAATTGAGCAGCCAAGCATGAAGGAGAGCAAGGCAATAATGTGAAATTTCGAGCACAACAAAGTCATTGTGCCTGATATATATAATATAGCAGAAGAAAAACTTCTAAATTAATTGGAAAGGGTTGAGGATCAGAATATGGTGGTTTGTGCAGTTGGAATTGAAAGATTATGAGAGTGGAGATGTTGGATGGAGTATATATACATGGCCATAGGAGGAGTTGGTGGTATTACTTGTTGGAACCAAAAATGTGTGTAGTTTTAGCTGTAGGCTTGAAAGCATAGCTTGAGGTTGAGGTGTTCCGTTGTTTTGAATTGTCGATTTTCTTCTTTATTCTTTAATATTTACATTTTTCCTCCTTAAATTACAATTATTCTGATTTGTTAAATATTCCACTCATATTTAATAGTTTAAAATAATTGTTTTGTTAAGAAGAATAATTAAATTTATAAATGTTTAATTTGACTCACGAACACTTTTATATTAAAGGCTTTGACGTAACCAAAATTTTAATTTAGGGACCAAAATTGATTTATAAATTTTAAAAAAATCAAAGTACAAATTTACAATTATATTAATTTATTATTTTAAAATTTTTAAAGAGACTAAACTCAAATTTTATCATTTGAGGACCAAAATATAATTAATTAATATTAAAATTTTATTTTAATAATAAAATTTAACAATAAAAATTTTAAATAATATTTTTAGTATTGAAAAATTATTGACATTAGTATTTTAATCATAAATTTATATTACAATTTATAAATATTTAATAATAAATGTTTTATAGTATATAATATAAATATTTTAATTATATAAATATGAACATTTGCTTAAATCATGTTTAGGTTCATTTATCTCTTCCAACTCTAATGAGACATTATACACTCTCGTATATGTAATCTAGATTAAGTTTTAATTAGGTATTGTTTATAATTAAGTTTATATATGCAATGTTTTTTAAACCGGACTAGTGGTCGAACTGGTCAAGTCACTGATTCACCTGTCCAATTAAAAAATTATTACAAACTAAAAAAAATAATTGAAAACCCTGATTCAACTGATTTGATTGTCAGTTCAATGGTTCAATCGTTGATTCAAACTATTTTTTAGTCAGTTTAATCGATTTGTACCTGTTCCCGATCTAACCAATTCAAAATCATCTTCCAAATCGGTACCTCAATCCAACCGACTGGTCCAATCCGATTCAAATAACATTGTATATATGATATTGATGATTATAAAATATTATCTTATTATAAAATAAATTTTAATTGTCAAAAGTAAATGTTACTATAATATTTTGTAACAAATATATTTATGTTGTGTTTGTTTCACTAACGACAACTTTTAGACAATGATTTCAAAAAAAATTACCAAACAATAAAAAATATTTTATGCAAAATTATTCAAACACACACAAAAAAAAATCAATTTATTAAAAAATCAATCCATTTTACAAAAAATATTTTAATGAAGCTTAAGTTTCTTTTTATATTGTATTTATTTTATGTAATTGTATAATGTTAAAAAACAAATACCTAGGAATTTCAACTTGTCCTAGATAAGTAATAGTTTTTATATGACTTTGGCAAGTTTTAAATGCTATGGCAACTAGCTATTTCTAGTTGTCACTACGCCAATTCTATCTCAAATCCAATTGAAGTACTCCAATCCATTCACACACATTACGCAAAACCAAATTCTATTTTATGATATTCTTACAACATTAGGTACAACTTACAAGTGGGATTGTCCAAATATAGGAGAGATAATTACCAAAGTAAATATAGTGAGAGATACTAGAGAAAAATATATGTGCTAATGAAACAATTACAATCACAAGTGGTTATCACGAAAGCAGTTTTTTTTAAAATTGAATCTGTGGTCAAATAAGTTAAATTGTTAGTTTTCAATTCAATTGATGTTAGAGATCGATCCAATTAAGTAATGAATAAGTAAAAAAATAATGGAAGAAATTGAGAAATTAAACAAATAAATTTAATGTGGAAAAATCCCTCCAAAGAGGATAAAAAACCATAAGCAACGATAATTTTACTATAATGAAAAAAGAACGAAGAGTACAAAAAATGGAGATAAAAACTAAACCCAAAAACAAAGAACCCTCAAAACGTAAACACAAAATTCTCCAAAAGTGTTATGAGTTCTAATATTTAATGGGTGTGTTTTTGTAAAAGAGCCTATTTATAGGCCAAATTCGTAGGTCAAATAATAATAAAATAATCTAAACTAATCAGAGTTCGAGTGAAACAAATAAACATAGTTTAACTAGGAGATTATCTTTCAAATTTGACTGAAATACGTGACATACTCAATAAGTCTCCACCTTTACTCGTATTTCCACAACGCCATATTTGCCAAAGCCGGCCACGAGCCTATCTTGAACTATGCAGAAAATTAACTGAGTTTAATCTGTGCTTAAAAGATGGAAGACTTCTAGCATTTGACTTGTGCACTACCAAATCAAAACTAACCCGGGTCTAATTTTCACGAACACAGTGTTTTAACTTTCCAAAACTTGCATCCAAAAGAGAACCTCTCTTCAACGAAACAGTTATGCGTTTTTCCCTCCTATGACCAAGTTGTCTCCGCTCCAAACGAGTTGGCTTCAACTCCGTAACAAACGTGGGACATTCAGTTTCACCAGTCATTGTAGAACCTTCAAGAATATAAAGATTGTCGGTCCTTATACCTTTTAATAAAATGAGAGCCCTGCGAGACACCTTAATGCTGCTCGACTTGATATTGATTCTGCAACCTTTTCAGTCTAAAATACTTAAGAAGATAAAATTCTTTCGTAAATTAGGTACATACATGACATCTGAGAGTGTCCTAATCATCCCATTGTGCTTCTTAATTTTAACAGTACCAATACCGATTACCTTACTGAATGAATCGTTTTCCATGCGCACAACTCCACCTGCAACTAAACTGTATGTGGAGAACCATCTTTGTTGGGACACATGAGGAAAGAACGTCCCGAATATAGGATCCACTCAGATGTAAGCTCAAAGCTATCGCTCGTTGACACTAACAAGAAATCATCATTGCTTTCATCGGTCAAATTAGCACCAACTACATCTTCCTCGTTACTTTCAACAACCTTTTTTATTTTTGCAGTTTATAATAATTTACTCTGACGCGAGTGACACATTTTGTCCCGCTTCTTTGATGCTACCAAAATGAAAGCTTGCCTATCTGCCTTGCTATCCGAACCAAACTCATTGCCGAGTTTGTCTTTACTCAACAAATGACTCTTCATATCCTCGAACAAGAGTTTGTCTCTGCCATAAATTAGGGTCTTTCTGAAAGACTTGTATAAAGAGGGTAAAGAGCACAATAATACCATAGCCTGATCTTCATCGTCAATCTTAAACTCAACATTATTTAAATCATTCAAAAGAGTAATAAATTGACTAATGGCTCTCTAAGAAGCTCACATTCTTTCATGCGAAACGTAAATAGATGTTATTTCAACACTAAATGGTTAGCCAAAGACTTAGTCGCATAAAGATTTTCTAACCTTTTCCACAAGGCGGATGAGCTTTTCTATATTAATACCTCCTGCAATACCCTATTCGCAAGGCACAACTGGATTACAAACAAGGCTTTTTCATCAAGCTCTTCCCATTTTGCCCGATCTAGATTCTCAAGCTTTTTCCCGATAACGACCTTTTTCAGGCCGGTTTGAACTAGAATTACCATCATCCAAACTTGCCATAGATTGAAATGTAACACCCCTAACCCATATCCGTCACCGGACTAAGGTTAAAGGCATTATCGGACAGATCAGAGAACTTCTGTAGACATTTCATACAATCACTCACCAAATGCAATCATAGTGTCCCTTAAATAGGTCAACGAGACCTAAATCATGCTTTAGAGTAAGGCCGGGACTAGGCCAAACGCATACAGAAATTCTCGGAAATTTAAAACTTTTCTAAGTTATGCAGGACACACGCCCAGTGTGGGCAGGCCGTGTGTCTTCCATGGACACCAGGCACACATGTATACTGATTTTTCCACACGGCCACTAGACACGCCCGTGTACCATGGCTATGTGCTCTTATGCTATATACTAACTTAATCACACGGCTACCAGGCACGTCCGTGTGCCATAATCGTGGAGGCAAAACAGGCCATTGTCAAGGCCATAATGCCATCCACAATAGGGTCATACCTACAAGCAATATATACCAATTCATATCATACTCAATTGACAAACAAAGACATGCCAAATACTCAACAAAGCTTTGCATACAATCTCCTTTTCAAACATACCAAATTGCACAATTAAAACACATTTATTCACAAGCATAATTCATCTATATTTATCATTTATATAATCATTTCTTTGATCAAACATCAATACTCATAATGCAATCATATGCTTACCATAACTTTGTCTAATTCATTGGCTATCAAACCATACCAAACTATGCATTATATAACACATTTACTCAATCATATTACCAACACCTATTAAGCCACATCTCATGGCTACTTAATACACATTTTAAAGATACTCCAAGGTGACTAGCCTATACATGCCATATCTAGCTATTTACATTTCCAAAAGATACCAAAATGAGCTTAATGATCGTTGTTTTGTCGAGTTTTAAAATTTATAAAGAGAATGATCGAACCTGGAAACTAACTTTGACAACGATTGAAGGCAAGTGTACTTATCGAACAGTAGTATAGCTTAGGCAAGACTGGATTGTCGAACCCAAAGGAACTAAAAGTAGTAATACTAACTTTCTTTTTATTATCTAGCCTAAAATAAGTGAAGTTTTAATCTAAATTTAACTAACTACTAAGCTAGAGACGCAAAGACAAAAAGAATGAATTGGGGAAATACTGTTGGAAAAACTCAGTTGATTAAGACGATACCCTTAGGAAGAATCCACCTAGACTTCACTTGTAATCTAACACTGAACCAGACGATTTATTCACTTGACTTGTGATAAACCGTAATTGTAACATATTTTAACCCACATTTAATATGCTTTTCGATGACTTATTCATTGATTTTTATAAAAAGGTGCTTGTAATCCTTTCTTTTCATGTCTTATACCCAAGAAAGCACCCGAGGATGAAAAGAACACAAATCGGGCCCAAAACGGAGTAAATGGGCCTTAGTACGAAACTGACACGGCCTGGCCCGAAGTCCACATGGCCGTGCCTCGACGATCACCAAGAGCACGGCCTCAACTTCGCCTCACACGGCCGTGCCTCAAGTTAGAAATCCGAACACGGTCTGAGCTCGATCCACACGGGCGTGTGCCATGGCCGTGCCTCTGTCGCTGGAAAGAGCAATTTCAATCGGAAAAGGATACTTAGGGAGAAAGAATCGCATTCCAAAAGCCTATATATATCCTCTAAGTGCCACCATTGAAAAGGCGTCAAAGCTAGGCCAAGGAGCCAAGCCGAGAAGGTCAGAGTTAGGGAATAACGCGAGGATAGCCAGTTGATCCATCCCAAGAAGCGGAGTTATACTCAAGACGGCGGAATTCTTCTTCAATTCCTTCAGGGGGTTTTAGGGATTTCTTATGTTTTGTTTTATCTTTTCTCTTGCGATGTTTTCTTTATTCATTATGAACTAAACCCCTCAGATTCCTGAAGGGGATGAAACCTAGACGAATCTTGTTATTTAGTTTTTAAGTTATATGATGAATTACTTAGTTTGTTCTTAATTATGTTGCTTAATCCAAGTCTAATGTACTTAGGTGGAGGAGGAATAGACCCTGCCTAAGAGTAGATCTAATATAATTAAGCGGAGTTGATCAAACTCCTAGAGATAGGGTTACGAGATTTTGCCAGATTAGGGTAAAACCTAATATGGGAGTCCATTGATTGATTTACTGCTATCCTAGGGGGTTATTATAAGCGAAAAGAGAGTTCCACTAATTAACCGAGGGTTAGACGTTATTCGCCTCGAGAGAGGGTTTAATATAGGTTAGGGAGTCCTACGGATCAAGCTAAGTAAAGAAATCGTATAATTCAGGGTTAGATAACAAGTGAAGTCTAGGTGGATTCTTCCTAAGGGTATCGTCGTGATCAATTGAGTTTTTCTTCAAGTTATTTTCCAAATCGTTCTTTTTGTCTTTGTGTCCTTAGCTTAGTCGTCGTCAATTTAGTTTAAAAGCAACTTCACTCCGTTTTTAAGGCTAAATAATAAAAAGAAAGTTAGTATTAGTACTTTTAGTTCCTTTAGGTTCGATAATCCGGTCTTGCCTAAGCTATACTACTGTTCAATAGGTACACTTGCCTTTAATCGTTGTTAGAGTTAGTCTCCAGGTTCGATCATTCTTTTATAAATTTTTTAAAGCTCTGATTTCAGCGATCAAGTTTTTGGTGCCGTTGCCGAGGAACTAAAATATTAAGAAAACTCTATTTTTACTACTTTAGCCATAATTTTTAATTTTCGCAATTTATTTTTGTTTTTATTTCTATTTTTACTTTTTGCTGAAATTTTCTTTCTTTCTTTTTCTAGCAGGTACCTCTAGTTTATGACTAGAAGGAACCCGAGAGGACCTTTGGTATACGACAGTGATATTGAAGCGACTGCTCGAAGGAATCGTTGGGAAACCAGGCGAGCCCTAAATTACATAGAAAGAGAGGAAGAAGACAGATCCAATCCTACTGAAAGGATGGACAAAAACAACCTACCACCATGTGATGTGGGGGAAAATAATGCTCCACGTACAATGTTTGATTATGCGAAATCGCATTTGACAGGAGCAGAATCGAGTATTGTTAGGCCTGCTATAGCTGCTAACAATTTTGAATTAAAGCCTAACACAATACAAATGATTCATCAGTTTGTTCAATTTGATGGTTTGCACGACGAAGATCCAAACATGCATATAACTAACATTTTAGAGTTCTGTGATACTTTCAAAATAAATGACGTTTCTGATGATGCCATACGTCTTCGGTTATTTCCTTTTTCATTGAGAAATAAAGCTAAACAATGGTTAAACTCGTTACAACGAGGGTCAATCACTACATGGGATCAAATGACCGAAAAGTTTTTAATAAAATATTTTCCACCGGCCAAAACGGCCAAATTACGGAATGATATCTCTTCTTTTGTGCAGATGGATTTAGAGACGCTATACGATGCATGGGAGAGATTTAAGGATCTCTTAAGGAGGTGCCCACACCATGGCTTACCCTTGTGGCTACAAATCTAAACCTTCTATAACGGTGTAAACCCCTCAACGAGGCAACTGATTGATTCAACCGCCGGTGGAACCCTGAACAACAAAACTCCAGAAGCAACTTACGAGTTCATTGAGGAGATGTCACTGAATAATTATCAATAGCAGACTTCAAGAACCAAACCGACAAAATCAGCAGGAGTTTTCAACATCGATGCCATGACCATGCTATCAACGCAGCTAGAGATAATGAATAAAAAACTTGATAGTTTGTGTTCTTCGCAGGCACACCTAGTCATGCAATGCGACGCAAGTGGAACCGTGGTGAATCCTGAGTACCCACCCTACCAACCGGAAGCAGAGAGTGACCAGATGAACTATATAGGTAATAACTTTCGATCCAATAATAATCCTTTTAGTAACACTTACAATCCAGGTTGGAGGAACCACCCAAATTTTTTGTGGGGAGGTCAAGGAAATCAAGGAAATCAAAGGCAACAACCTCCTCAAAATTTCCAAAATCAGCCCTACCCACAAGAGAAGAAACCAATCCTCGAGAGATGATGGCAAAATTCTCAGCAGACACAGAGAAACGCATCCAAGAAATTGAGAGAACAATCAAAAGCAATGAGAGCCGAATTGGGGAAATTACTAAGTCAGTCAAAGAAGTCACTAATGCAGTCGAACAACTCGCAAAGCTGATGTCAGAACGACAGTAAGGACGTCTACCGAGTAACACCGAGATTAACCCTAAAGAGCAAATTCAAGCCATCACCGTTCAGGACAGTAAGGGGTTAGGTGAACCTGATCCAAAGCCAGAAAATAAGGTAGACGAAGGTAAAACAGAGGTAACACAAGAAAAGCCAAAACCGGTAATCAAAGAGTACCAACCTCGCATACCTTATCTAGAAGCCATAAAAAGAGACTATTCAGAAGAACAGTTCGGTAAGTTTCTTAAACTTTTAAAGAAATTACATATTAACTTACCTCTTTTCGAAGCTCTTTTCCAGATGCCAGACTCGAGGAAATTTCTAAAACAGCTCTTGACAAACAAACGCAGACTAGACAAAGAGCCACATGTGGAATTGAATGCAGTATGCTCAGCAATGCTACAGAATTAACTACCACGGAAACAAAAAGATCCAGGGAGTTTTACTATTCCTTGTTTAATTGGTAGACTAAGTGTTGATAACGCGTTAGCTGATTTAGGGGCAAGCATCAATGTCATGCCTTATACATTGTTTAAACGACTAGGTCTAGGGAAGCCCAAACAAACTAGTATGAGCATTCAATTAGTTGATAAATCTGTTAGAATTCCTAGGGGCATTATCGAAGATGTTTTGGTCAAAATCGATAAATTTGTTTTCCTAGTAGACTTTGTTGTTTTAGACATGGTTGAGGATAATTCAATCCCCCTAATTCTAGGAAGACCCTTCTTAGCAACTGCCAAGACAAAAATTGATGTTGCCACAGGAGAACTTATACTTTGTGTAGGTGACGAATCAATCAGTCTTCAAGCTCTTGACTCGGCCAGGACAACAGTCGATGAAGGTAAGAAAGTCACTTCAATTGATAATCAAATTATTCAACCTTCATCGCAGAAAACATCGCAAGGCCTAAACCCTGAGCCAACTCATAGACCCCAATTCAACAAAGAAACATTACACGAGGAACAAAGCCTTAGGGTCGACAAATTAGAAGAGCAACAGGCACACACCAAAGAAGAGCCGGATCCACACGAAGTAAAACACGAGGAACCACTAGAAGAGCTCGTAGGGACATCAAATCACTTTAAAATAGGAGATCAGGTACTGTTAGACAAAGCCGATCCTCACATCACTTCAACAGACCTGAGGGCAAAGGGAGAAATTCTTCTTAAGGTACACGATATCTTCCCACACGGAATAGTTGAGGTAAGCAATCCAATATTCAAGTAATTTCAAGGTAAACGCTTCTCGACTTCAACTTTATAACGAAAATAAAACTGTAGGCATGAGGGAAGATATTCAAACCTTTAAACCTCCCTAAAATCAAATACGAGGACAGTCTAGCTTAAGACTATAAACGAGCGCTTCTCGGGAGGCAACCCGAGCGCTAACCTCATTTCTTTTTACATTTTGTCTGCATTTTATTTTATTTCCTTTTAAAGCTAACCAAAAGTGCAGAATTCCAGGTCACACGGCCTTACATACGGTCGTGTCCGTGGCCGTGTGGACCACCGAAACCGCCACACTGACAGACCAGGGGCCGTGCAAGTCAGTCCAACCACCCCTCAACGTCACAGATCCAATCACTCTTCCCACGGGCACCGACAGAAAGGCATGGCCGTACCCCTAAACAGTGTGAAGCTACTGACTTGCACACCATGGGCAGAGCACGCTCGTGCGGTCCAACTGTGCCCACATACTGACTTCACAAACACAGGCATGGAGGGCTAAAAACACGGGCATGGGCTACCAAACACGGCCGTGCGAGACGGCCGTGTAAATCGAAACGGCCATACACCACGGGCGTGTGAAAATGCCAGAATTCAAATACTATTTAAACCTCGCAGCTCTTCCCCTTCCCCTCATCTGGTTTCATCTTCACTTTCTTTTTTTTTTTTTTTTACTTTTCTCCTTCCCAGATTTTTCACTTCATAAATCTCTAACACCCTTGAGCCACACAAAATCATGTCGAAGAAGTGGAAGAAGCTAAGAATAGGCTCCTCAATGGAGAACGGTCATCATGAGTTCATGCCGACAGCTTCGACTAATCCCCAAGCCAAGGGTCTTTGAGACCAATTTATTTTCTCTTTTTGTCTCTCTTCTCCTTTATTTTCCTTTTATAAACTTCTTTTCTGCTGCATTTGTTTAATTTTCTTTTAGTTTCTTAGTGTCAGGTTCGCCAGGCTGCTAGGGAATCACGCCGACCACCACGATAACCACACCACTCTCACCACCGCCACCACCTCCGCAGCCCTAGAAGTCGCACCCACCTTGCGAACCATCCTTCAATAAAGACTCTTCGGTCCATTCTTCTTTTCTTTTCTTTTGTTTTCCTTCTTAGTCTCCTTTCCTTTTTTTTTCTTGTTTTTAATTTTATATTTAGTTTATTTTAATTATGTCTTAATAACCCTGGCCAATCTTTCACGAGTTCCCCAATTTCTTCATCTAGCGCAGAGCTCGGGAACCAACAACACCACCATACCGACGCCTTCGTCGTATCTATCACAACCTCCACGAAACTCACCCAAGAATTCAGGACGTGACACTCTACGTCCTTCTCTTTTGATTTATCCCATTAATGATATTATTTATCTTTGTACATTGAGGGCAATGTACATCTTAAGTGTGGGGGGGGTAAAAGTGTCAAACTTTTTTCATTATTCTCAAACCCCTAATTTTGTCTTGTTTTTATGCAAAGTTGTCATATTACTAATTAGGATGAAATTTCTGATGATTTGTGATTTTTATTGACATGTTTTAGAATAAGTCATAGTTAATTATGCATTGATGATTGAATTTAAAGAATACTAGAGAATTAAGCATGATAAGTCTATTTTTCAAGAATTAAAATTTTGCTAGGTTATTGACCTAAATTTGAATACTACTTTGAAATTTGAAATTTACAAGGATGATGTCATAACACCCATAATTTTTGTAAGAATTTGAAACCTTACAGAGCATATATTCTTTTTCGTGCTCATTCTTTGATTATGAGTGTGTCTACCATGAACTGTTATTCTAGAACTTGCCTCGTTTATGCATGTTGAAACCACACTTTATGATTTGATATACAAAGATGATAAAGGCACCTAGGTTTTAACCAACTTACAACACTAAATAGCCTACCTTTACAATTAACCCCTAGTGAACCCCGTTGATCCTAACAAACCCTTTTATTGACTCACCTACTAATATTAACCCAAAGCCTCTTTGAAATTGTTATCACCCTTTCTTTTGACTACCCTTAATCGAGATTTGATTTGATCAGTTACCGAAGTATATTATTCTGGTAGTTAAAGATATCTTGAATTACTTAGTTTGTTCTTAAAAAAAATCAAAGTACTCAATATTAATAATATGAAAAGTGAGCTTATACAAATCAAAGTTTATTTTCAAAAGAAAAGTTCGTATTAGCAGGTTCATTATTATTTTCAGCTGAATTAAATATTATTTCAGTATTCTTAGGTAGGTACTTGTCAATTCGATCTCAATTCTAACCTTCGAATTTCAGCCTTTATCCACACCTTTAACCTTAGCCCCGTTACAACCCTAATAAAGACCTTTTGATCTGTTTATTATCTCATATTACAGTGGTGGAGATTTTATTTTTAGGCAAGCCTATGGGATTAACTTTTCAGGTACGACTTATGAGCGATCTTTTCCTGAACCTTAAACACTTTAAGAGTGATTTGAGTGAATCCTTAGTGAGGACATCAATCCTTGTCGGTTTTGAATTGAAAAGGTAGTTACTTAAATAAAGGAAGACACCTACATTTTCGAAGTACAAACTCATGACTTATCTAGTTTAAATCTTTTGGACTCTTTGAATTGAATTATCCATGTATGAATTATCTATGAATTATGATAAGGCATTGTTGATAAGAATTGTAGATCATGGAAAGTTCGTTTTAATTGTGAGTTGAGAATTTTGCTTGAGGACAAGCAAAAGCTTAAGTGTGGGGGTATTTGATAAACCGTAATTGTAACATATTTTAACCCACATTTAATATGCTTTTTGATGATTTATTCCTTGATTTTTATAAAAAGGTGCTTGTAATCCTTTCTTTTCATGTCTTATACCCAGGAAAGCACCTGAGGATGAAAAGAACACAAATCGGGCCCAAAACGGAGTAAATGGGCCTTAGTACGAAACTGACACGGCCTGGCCCGAAGTCCACACGGCCGTGCCTCGATGATCACCAAGAGCACAGCCTCAACTTCGCCTCACACGGCCGTGCCTCAAGTTAGAAATCCGAACACGGTCTGAGCTCGATCCATACGGGCGTGTGCCATGGTCGTGCCTCTGTCACTGGAAAGAGCAATTTCAGTCGGAAAAGGATACTTAGGGAGAAAGAATCACATTCCAAGAGCCTATATATATCCCCTAAGTGCCACCTTTGAAAAGGCATCAAAGCTAGGCCAAGGAGCCAAGCCGAGAAGGTCAGAGTTAGGGAATAACGCGAGGATAGCCAGTTGATCCATCCCAAGAAGCCGGAGTTATACTCAAGACGGCAGAATTCTTCTTCAATTCCTTCAGGGGGTTTTAAGGATTTCTTATGTTTTGTTTTATCTTTTCTCTTGCGATGTTTTCTTTATTCATTATGAACTAAACCCTTCAGATACCTGAAGGGGATGAAACCTAGACGAATCTTGTTATTTAGTTTTTAAGTTATATGATGAATTACTTATTTTGTTCTTAATTATGTTGCTTAATCCAAATCTAATGTGCTTAGGTGGAGGAGGAATAGACCCTACTTAAGAGTAGATCTAATATAATTAAGCGGAGTTGATCGAACGCCTAGAGATAGGGTTACGAGATTTTGCCGGATTAGGGTGAAACCTAATATGGGAGTCCATTTATTGATTTACTGCTATCTTAGGGGGTTATTATAAGCGAACTAGATTTCCACTAATTAACCTAGGGTTAGACGTTATTCGCCTCGAGAGAGGGTTTAATATAGGTTAGGGAGTCCTACGGATTAAGCTAAGTAAAGAAATCGTATAATTCAGGGTTAGATAACAAGTGAAGTCTAGGTGGATTCTTCCTGAGGGTATCGTCGTGATCAATTGAGTTTTTCTTCAAGTTATTTTCCAAATCGATCTTTTTGTCTTTGTGTCCTTAGCTTAGTCGTCGTCAATTTAGTTTAAAAGCAACTTCACTCCGTTTTTAAGGCTAAATAATAAAAAGAAAGTTAGTATTAGTACTTTTAGTTCCTTTAGGTTCAATAATCCGGTCTTGCCTAAGCTATACTATTGTTCGATATGTACACTTGCCTTTAATCGTTTTCAGAGTTAGTCTCCAGGTTCGATCATTCTTTTATAAATTTTTTAAAGCTCTAGTTTCAGCGATCAACTTGATCTGTAAGATTCCCTAATTTATATTAAAGCCTCTCTCGAGGCGAATAACGTCTAACCCTAGGTTTATTAATTGAAAGCTCTTTCTAATTAAAACCCCTAGAATCGTATTAACTCGATCTATGGACTCCCATATTAGGTTTCACCGTAATTCGGCAAAATCTCGTCACCCTATCTCTAGGCGCGCGATCAACTCTGCTTAATTATGCTAGATCTACTCTTAAGCAGGGACTTTTGCTCCTCCACCTAAGCACATTCAACTTGAATCAATATCCCGGAAATATTAACACAAGAATTAAGTACACATAATTAAGAACAAATCAAGTATTTATCATATAGTTCAGAAAACAATAACAAGATCCGTCTTAGGTTTCATCCCCTTCAGGTATCTGAAGGGTTTAGTTCATAACAAAATAAAACATCTCAGAAGAAAAGATAAAACAAAACATAAGAAATCCCTAAAACCCCCTGAAGGAATTGTAGGCGAGATCCGCCGTCTTGAGTAGAATTTCAGCTTCTTGAGATGGATCAACTGGCTATCTTCGAGCGATTCCCAGAAATCTGACCTTTTCGACTTGGCTCCTTGGCCTCGCTAACCGCCCTCCTTTTAGGTTACACTTAGGGGGTTTATATAGGCCTTCGAAATAGGTTTCTTTACCCCTAAGTATCCTTTTCTGAGTGAAATTGTTCTTTGCCACAACAGGGACACGGCCATGGCACACGCCCGTGTGGATCGTGGCCCGGCCGTGTTCGGATTTCTTTAATGAGGCACGGCCGTGTGAATCATGATTAGGCCGTGTTCTAGTAGATGGGTGGGGCACAGCCGTGTGGGCTTAAGTCCAGGCCGTGTCAATTTCCACTTTGGCCCAATTTGGTCCGTTTTAGGCCCGTTTCTTGTTCTTTCCATCCTCGGGTGCTTTCTTGTGTATACGACATGAAAAGAAAGGATTTAGAGCACCTTTTTACATAAATCAAGGGATAAATCATCTAAAAATATGCTAAATGTGGGATTAAAATATGTTACTTTTACGGTTTATCACATACCCTCACACTTAAGCTTTTGCTTGTCCTCAAGCAAAATTCTCAACTTACAATTAAAACGAACTTTCCATAATTCATAATTCCTATCAAGAATGTCTCATCATAATTCATAGATAATTTATACATGGATAATTAAACTCAAAGAGTCCTAAAGATTCAAACAATATAAGTCATATATTTGTATCACGAAAACGTAGGTGTCTCCCCTTATCTAAATAATTACCTTTAATTCAAAACCGACATGGACTGACATCCTCACAAATGATTCACTCGAATCACTCGAAGTGTTTAAGGTTCAGGAAAAGAGCACTCATAAGTCAAACCTGAAAAGTTAATCCCATAGGCTTGCCTGAAAATCAAATCTCCACTACTGTAAAATGAGATGATAAACAGATCAAAAGGTCTTTAACAGGGTTGTAATGGGGTTAGGGTTAAAGGTGTGGATAAAGGCTGAAATAGAAGGTTAGAATCGAGATTGAATTGATAAGTTACCTATCTAGAAATACTGAGACGATAATTACATCAACTGAAAAGTAATAACCCTAATAATACGAGCTTTTCTTTTGATAAATAGACTTTAACGGTATAAGCTCACTTTTCACAATACTAATATTGAATATACTTCGATTTTTTTTAAAAACAAATCAGGTAATAACGGATAAATTTAACTACTGAAATAATATAATTAGGTAACTAATCAAATCAAATATTGATATAAGGGTAGTCAAAAAGAATGGTGATAACAAATACAAAGGGTTTTGGGTAAATATTAGCTGGTGAGTCAATAAAAAGGGTTGTTAGGATCAACGGGGTTCACTAGGGGTTAATTATGGAGGTAGGCTTTTTATGGAGTAAGTGGGTTAAATCCTAGGCGCCTTTAACATTTCTTTGTATCAAATCAAAGGTGTGGTCTCAACATGTATAATTAAGGTAAGTTCTAGAATAACAAATCAATGTTGACACACTCATAAAAATAAAGTGAGCATGAAAGAATGTATGCTCTACAAGGCTCAAAATCTCACAAAATTTATGGGTGTTTTTGACATCAATCCTTGTAAATTTAAAAATTTCAAAGTAATATACACATTCATGTTAATGACCTAGCAAAAATTTTACTTCTGAAAAATAGATTTATCATGCTTGATTCTCTAGTATCTTAAAATTTAAGTCATCAATGCACAATTATCAATGACTTACTCTAAAACATATCAATAAAAATCATAAATCAGGGAAATTTCATCCTAATTAGTAATATGAGGAAATTACTTAGGAACAAGATATAATTCAGGGATTTGAGAATAATGAAGAAAGTTAGGCCGAAATTGAGAATAATGCAAAAAGTTAGGCACCTTCTCGAAATAAATATTCACCCCCCACACTTAAGATGTACATTGCCCTCAATGTACAAAGATGTATATAAAACTTAATAGGGAGAGAGTGGTGAAACTTCCTGAATTTGGATGGTTTCCTTGAGATGGAAGTCCCGAGGTGTAGTGGCTTCAACCGAGCTCTGCGCTAGATGAAGAAATTGGGAAGCTCGTGAAGAATTAGCCAGGGATTATTGAAACACATTTAAAATAAACTAAATATATAATTAAAGACAAGAAAGATAAAGAGAAGGAGACTAAGAAGGAAAATAAAATTAAAAGAAAAGACTAATGGACTGAGAAGTCTTTATTTATGGATGGTTCGCGAGGTGGGTGTGACCTCTAAGGCTGCGGAGGTGCTGGCGGTGGCGGAAGTGGCGTGATTCCCAAGCAGCCTTTAGAACCTGACACTAAGAAACTAAATTAAAATAAACTAAGTTAAGCATAAGACTGTCAAAGAGAAGGAAAATGAAGGAGAAGATAAAAGTAAAAGAAACGATAAATGGTCTCAAAGACCCTTGGCTTGTCGGTGGAATGAAACGGCCGGCATGAGCTTATGTAGATCGGTCTCCCTTGGGAAGACTACGCTTGTCTTCTTCCGTTTCTTCGACATGGCCAAAAGATTGAGACGAATGCTATGGAGACAAAGAATGCTGATAATGGAGGGTGAACAAGGGTGTTGAGGAAACAAGAAGGGTGAGAATTGGGTGAAAAGAAGTAGGGGTGGGGTGGGTTTAAATAGATTTTTGGAACCTGGGCCCGTGTACCATGGGCGTGTCGATTCACACGGCCATCTCGTACGGCCGTGTTTCGAGGCGTGTTGTTTTTCCCACGCCCATTTTTTCAGATTGCCACACCCGTTGGTGATAAGTCAGTGTTATCCACGGCCGCGTCGCACGGCCGTGGGATTTTGTCGGTGCCCGTGGTGGGGTGGTTGGGTCCGTGATTTCAAAAATTAGGTGGTCTAATTTGTACCGGCTCTTCCATTGTTAGTACGGAGATTCTGTACTACCATACGGCCACGGTCACGGTCGTGTGCAAGGCTGTGTGGTCTGGGGATCTGCACTTTTTGGTTAGTTTAAAACTAGGTGTTTAGGTAAAAGAGAAGAAAAGAAAAATAAAATGAAAACAAATAGGGTTAGTTCTCGGGTTGCCTCCCGAGAAGCGCTCGTTTAAAGTCTTAAGCTAGACTTTCCTCGCAAAAATTAGGGTGGTTTAAAAGTTTGAATATCTTCCCTCATGCTATCAGTTCTATTTTCTTGATAAAGTTTAATTCGAGAAGCGTTTACCTTAAAAGTGCCGAATATAGGATTGCTTACCTCGACTATTTCATATAGGAAAATATTGTGTACCTCAAGAGGGATTTCTTTCTTCGTGTTCAGGTCTGGTGTAGTGATGCGATGATTTGCTTTATCTAACAGTACCTGGTCTCCTATTTTGAAGTGGTTTGATGTTCCTACGAGCTTTTTTGGGGGCTCCTTCGGTTTTACTTCGTGTGGTTCCGGTTCTTCTTTAAAGTGTGTCGCCTACTCTTCTAATTTGTTGATCTCAAGGCTTTGTAATTCGCCTTTGTTGGCATGAGGTTCATGACTTGGCTCAGGTTTGTAACCTGATCGTTGGAATCAGAGTCTTAAAATTTATAAAAAGAATAATCGAACCTGCAAACTAACTCTGACAATGATTAAAGGCAAGTGTACCTATGAACAGTAGTATAGCTTAGGCAAGACTGGATTGTCGAACCCAAAAGAACTAAAAGTACTAATACTAACCTTATTTTTATTATCTAGCCTAAAATAAGTGAAGTTGTTTAAATCTAATCTAACTACTACTAAGCTAAAGACGCAAAGGCAAAAAGAATGGATTGGGAAATAACTTGAAGAAAGACTCAGTTGATTTAAGACGATACCCTCAGGAAGAATCCACCTAGACTTCACTTGTTATTTAACCCTGAACCATATGATTTATTCACTTGACTTGATCCGTAGGATTCCCTAAGTTATATTAAACCCTCTCTCGAAGTGAATAATAACTAACCCTAGGTTGATTAATTGAAATCTCTTTCTAATTAAAAACCCTAGAATTGCATTAACTCGATCTGTGGATTCCCATATAAGGTTTCACCCTAATTCGAAAAAATCTTGTCACCCTATCTCTAGGCCCGCGAACGACTCCGCTTTAATTATGCTAGATCTATTCTTAAGCAGGGACTTTTGCTCCTCCACCTAAGAACATCTGACTTGAATCAATATCCTGAAAACATTAACACAAGAATTAAGCGCACACAATTAAGAACAAATCAAGTATTTATCTTATAGTTCAGAAAACAATAACAATATTCATCTAGGTTTCATCCCCTTCAAGTATCTGAAGGGTTTAGTTCATAACAAATAAAGAAAACATCTCAGAACAAAAGATAAAACAAAACATAAGAAATCCCTAAAACTCCCTGAAGGAATTGAAGGAGAGATCTGCCGTCTTGAGTAGAATTCCGGCTTCTTGAGATGGATCAACTGGCTATCTTCGAGTAATTCCCACAACTCTGACCTTTTCGGCTTGGCTCATTGGCCTAGCTAACCGCCCCCTTTTAGGTAACACTTAGAGGGTTTATATAGTCTCTTGGAATGTGTTTCTTTGCCCCAAAGTATCCAAATCCGAATGAAATTGCTCTTTGCCATGACAGGGACACGGCCATGTCACACGCCCGTGTGACTAGTCTTCAAGTCGTGTTCGGACTTCTTTAATGAGGCACGGCCGTGTGAATCGGGGGTAAGTTCGTGTTTTAGATGATCAACGTGGCACGACCATGTGGGCTTAAGTCCAGACCATGTCGAATTTGTGATATGGCCCATTTACTCCGTTTTGGGCTCGTTTTATGTTCTTTTCAGCCTCGGGTGCTTTCCTGGGTATAAGACATGAAAAGAAAGGATTAAGAGCACCTTTTTACATAAATCGAAGCTTAAATCAGCCAAAAGCATACTAAATGTGGGATTAAAATATGTTACTTTAATGGTTTATCAAATACCCCCACACTTAAGCTTTTGCTTGTCCTCAAGCAAAATTCTCAACTTACAATTAAAACAAACTTTCAATGATTCATAATTCCTATCAACAATGTCTCATCATAATTCATAGATAATTTATACATGGATGATCTAACTCGAAGAGTCCTAAAGATTCAAACAGTCAAAGTCATACATTTGTAGCATAATAACGTAGGTGTCTCCCCTTGTCTAAATAATTACCTTTGATTCAAAATCGACAAGGATTGACATCCTCACAAAAGATTCACTCAAATCACTCGAGGTGTTTAAGGTTCAAAATTAAGCTCTCAAAAGTCGAACATGAAAAGTTAATCCCATAGGCTTGCCTTAAAATCAAATCTCCACCACTGTAAAATGAGATGATACACAAATCAAAAGGTCTTTATTAGGGTTGTAACAGGGCTTCGATTAAGGGTATGGATATAGGCTGAATTAGAAGGTTAGAATCGAGACTGATCTGACAAATTGCCTAACTTAAAAAAATGAAATAATCCTAAATAATTACATCAATTGAAAACTAATAATACGAGCTTTTTTCTCAAGATGTGGAATTTCAACATGTAAGCTCACTTAGTAGGACTAATACTGAATATACTTCGTTTTTTTAAGAACAAATCAAGTAATAAAAGATAAATTTAACTACTGAAATAATATAATTAAATAACTAATCAAATCATATCTCGATATAAGGGTAGTCAAAAGAAATGGTGATAACAAATACAAAGGGTTTTGGGTTATTAGTAGGTGAGTCAATAAAAAGGGTTGTTAGGATCAACGGGGTTCACTAGGGGTTAATTATGAAGGTAAGCTTTTTAGTAGAGTCAGTGGGTTAAAACCTAGGTGCCTTTATCATCTTTGTATATCAAATCATAGGTGTGGTCTCAACATGTATAATCGAGGCAAGTTCTAGAATAACAGTTCATAGTTGACACACTCATAATTAATAAAGTGAGCATGGAAAAGAATATATGCTCTAATAGGCTCAAAATCTCACAAAAATTATGGGTGTTTTGACTTCAACCTTGTAAATTTCAAACTTCCAGATAATATTCAGATTCAGCTCAACAGCCTAGCAAAGATTTTAATTCTGAAAAATATACTTATCATGTTTGATTCTTTAATATTATTCTAATTTAATCATCAATGCACAATTAACTATGACTTAATCTAAAACATATCAATAAAAATCATAAACCATCAGAAATTTCATCCTAATTAGTAATATGAGGAAATTACTTAAAAACAAGACTAAATTCAGGAATTTGAGAATAATGAAGAAAGTTAGGCCGGATTTGAGAATAATGCAAAATAGTTAGGCCCTTTCTTCAAATAAATATTCACCCCCCACACTTAAGGTGTACATTGCCCTCAATGTACAAAGATAGATACTCAATTTAAGAGAGAGGGAGAGGTGAAACTTCCTGAATTTGGATGGTTTCCTGGAGTTGGAAGTCGATAGGGGTGGTGATTGCTGCCGAGCTCTGCTCTAGATGAAGAAATTGGGGAGCTCGTAGAGAATTAGCCACGATTTATTAAGACACATTTAAAATAAACTAAATATATATTTAAAGATAAGAAAACTAAATAACATGAAAATAAAAAGTAAAATAAAGTTAAAAGAAAAGGTGGATGGACCGAAGAGTCCTTATTGATGGATGGTTCGCGAGGTGGGTGTGACCTCTAGGGCTGCTAAGGTGTTGGCGGTGGCGAAAGTGGCGTGATTCCCAAGCAGCCTGACGAACCTGACACTAAGAAACTAAAATAAATGAAACTAAATTAAGTATGAGATTGTCAAAGAGAAGGAAATTGAAGCAAAAGAGAAAAGAAAAATAAAAACTAAATGGTCTCAAAGACCCTTGGCTTGTTGTTTGGATAAAGCGGCCGGCATGAGCTTATGTATAGGGGTTACCCTTGGTGAGATTATGCTTGGCTTCTTCCGCTACTTCGGCATGGTTTTGGTGTAGCTCAAGAGTTATGGAGACCTGTTATGGAGGGGAAATCTAAGAAGAGGGAGGGGGAGGAAGAAAAGAAGCGGACAGTGGGTAGAAAGAATGGGGAAGGGAGGTTTAAATAGAGGCTCAATTCTGACATTCTCCCACGCCCGTGGACCGAGGGCATGTCGATGCACACGGCCACTTCGCACGGTCGTGTGTCTAGGCGTGTTGATTTTCCATGCCCATTTTTCAGCCAACCACGCTCGTTGGTGACAAGTTAGTATGTTGGCATGGTTGGGAGGCATGGGCGTGTTCTGCCCGTGGTTGGTAAGGCAGTAGCTTCACACGGTCGTAGGGCAGGGCCGTGCCACTTTGTCGGTGCCCGTGGGGTAGTGGTTGGGTCCGTGACGTCAAAAATTAGTTGGGATTTGATTCGTACGGCCTCTGCGATGTCAGTACGGAGATTTTGGTGTTCCACACGGCCACGGCCACAGCAGTGTGCAAGGTCATGTGGCTTGGAAATTTGCACTTTTGTGTTAGTTTAAAACTAAAAGAAGAAAAGAAAAGAAACTGGAAATAAATGCGAAAGTAAATAGGGTTAGTGCTCGGGTTGCCTTCTGAGAAGCGCTCATTTATAGTCTTAAGCTAGACTTTCCTTGTATTTGAATCAGGGAGGTTTAAAGGTTTGGATATCTTCCTCCATGCTTACAGTTCTATTTTCTTGATAAAGTTTAAGTCGAGAAGCGTTTACCTTAAAAGTGCCGAATGTTGGATTGCTTACCTCGACAATTCCGTGTAGGAAGATATTGTGTACCTTAAGAGGAATTTCTTCGTTTACTTTCAGGCCTGATGTGGTGATGTGAGGGTCGGCTTTGTCTAACAGTACCTGGTCTCCTATTTTGAAATGGTTTAATGTTCCTATGAGCTCTTCTGAGGGCTCATTAGGTCTTACTTCGCACGGTTCCTGCTCTTCTATGAAGGATGTTGTCCACTTTTCTAATTTGTCGATCTTAAGGCTTCGTTCGTTGTGTGATCTTTCTGTGTTGATTTGAGGGTCATGCTTCGGCTCAGGTTTGTAATCTTATGGCGTTTCCTGTGATGAAGCTGGAACAATCTGGTTATCAAATGAATTTACTTTCTCACCTTCATCAGTTGTTGTCCTAGCCGAGTCAAGAGCTTGTAGGCTGATCGCTTCGTCACCTAGTTGAAGTATTAATTCTCCTGTGCTAACATCAATTTTAGTTCTGGCAGTTGCTAGGAAGGGTCTTCCTAAAATTAAGGGAATCGAATTATCCTCATCCATGTCTAAGACAACAAAATCTACTAGGAAAACGAATTTATCAATTTTTACAAGAAAATCTTCGATAATGCCCTTAGGAATTCTAACAGTTTTATCAGCTAATTGAATGCTCATCCTATTCCTTAGACCAAGTTGTTTATACATTTTGTAAGGCATGACATTTATACTTGCCCCTAAATCAGCTAACGCATTATCAATAGTTAAACTACCAATTAAACATGGAATTGTAAAACTCCCTGGATCTTTTTGCTTTCGCGGTAGTCTATTCTGTAACATCGCTGAGCATACTGCATTTAATTCCACATGTGGTTCCTTGACTAATTTGCGCTTGTTCATCAAGAGCTGTTTTAGAAATTTTCTAGAGTCTGGCATCTGAAAAAGAGCTTCAAGAAGAGGTAAGTTGATATGTAATTTCTTTAAAAGTTTAAGAAACTTACCGAACTGTTCTTTTGTATCATCTCTTTTCATTGCTTCGGGATAAGGTATGCGAGGTTGGTACTCTTTGATTACCAGTTTTGGCTTTTCCCGTGTTACCTCTATTTTACCTTTTTCTACCTCGTTTTCTTGTATGGAGTTCGGTTCATCTAACCCTTTACTATCATGAGCTGTGATGGCTTGAATTTTCTCGTTTGGGTTAATCTCCGTGTTATTTGGTAGACGTCCTTGCGGTCGTTCGGACATTAACTTTGCAAGTTGTCCGATTGCTTTAGTGACTTCCCCTACTGACTTAGTAAGTTCCCGACTCGATTCTTGGTCTCTTCAACCGATGTTTGTTGATCTTTAAGTGTTTTCTCAGTATCTTGGGGACGATTTTCTATGGCTGCCATGAATTTTGTCAGCATCTCTTCAAGGTTTGGCTTCTTCTCTTGCGGATATGGCTGATTTTGGAAATTTTGAGGAGGTTATTGTCTTTGCTTTCCTTGATTTCTTTGACCTTCCCATGAAAAATTTGGGTGGTTCCTTCAACCTGGATTGTAAGTATTACTATAAGGATTATTATTGGATCTGAAATTCTTACCTATATAGTTCATCTGTTCGCTCTCTGCGTCCGGTTGGTAGGGTGGGTACTCAGGATTCACCACAGTTCCACTTGCGTCGCACTGCATGACTGGGTGTGCCTGCGAAGAACAGAAACTATCAAGCTTTTTATTCATCATCTCTATTTGTATTGATAGTATGGTCATTGCATCGAGGTTGTAAACTTTGACTGATTTTGTCAGTTCAATCCTTGTAATTTGCCACTTATAGTTATTTAGTGACATCTCTTCAATGAACTCGTAGGCTACTTCAGGAGTTCTGTTGTTCAGGGTTCCACCTGCGGCTGAATCAATTAATTGCCTCGTTGAGGGATTTACACTGTTATAGAAGGTTTGGACTTGTAGCCATAAGGGTAAACTATGGTGCGGACACCTTTTCAAGAGATCCTTGTATCTCTCCCATGCGTCGTATAATGTCTCTAAATCCATCTGCATAAAAGAAGAGATATCATTCCGTAATTTGGCCGTTTTGACCGGTGGGAAATATTTTAATAGAAATTTTTCGGTCATTTGTTCCCATGTAGTGATTGACCCTCGTGGTAACGAGTTTAACCACTGTTTGGCTTTATTTCTTAATGATAAGGGAAATAACCGAAGACGTATGGCATCAGCAGAAACGCCATTTATTTTGAAGGTATCATAGAACTCTAAAAAATTAGCTATATGAGTGTTTGGGTCTTCGTCCTGTAAACCATCAAATTGAACAAATTGTTGAATCATTTGTATTGTGTTAGGCTTTAATTCGAAATTATTAGCAGCTATAACAGGCTTAACAATACTCGATTCTGCTCCTGTTAAATACGGTTTAGCATAATCAAACATAGTACGTGGAGCATTGTTTTCTCCCACGTCATGTGGTTGTGGATTATTCTCGTCCATCCCTTCAGTAGGATTGGATCTGCCTTCTCGATTTTCCTCTATGTAATTTAGGGCTCGCCTGATTTCTCTGCGATTTCTTTGAGCGGTAGCTTCAATATCACTGTCGTATGCTAAAGGTCCTCTCGGGTTCCTTCTAGTCATAAACTAGAGGTACCTGCTGGAAAAGAAAGAAAGAAAATTTAGCAAAATCAAAATTTTATCCTAAAAATAAAAGTAAATTGCGAAAAATAAAAAATAATGGCTAAAGTAATAAAAATAGAGCTTTCTTAATATTTTTGTTCCCCGGCAACAGTGCCAAAAACTTGATCGCTGGAATCAGAGTCTTAAAATTTATAAAAAGAATGATCGAACCTGCAAACTAACTCTGACAACGATTAAAGGCAAGTGTACCTATCGAACAGTAGTATAGCTTAGGCAAGACCGGATTGTCGAACCCAAAGGAACTAAAAGTACTAATACTAACCTTCTTTTTATTATCTAGCCTAAAATAAGTGAAGTTGTTTAAATCTAATCTAACTACTACTAAGATAAAGACGCAAAGACAAAAAGAATGAATTGGGAAATAACTTGAAGAAAGACTCAGTTGATTTAAGACGAGACCCTCAGGAAGAACCCACCTAGACTTCACTTGTTATTTAACCCTGAAACATACGATTTATTCACTTGACTTGATCCGTAGGATTCCCTAAGTTATATTAAACCCTCTTTTGAAGCGAATAATAACTAACCCTAGGTTGATTAATTGAAATCTCTTTCTAATTAAAAACCCTAGAATTGCATTAACTCAATCTGTGTATTCCCATATTAGGTTTCACCCTAATCCGGCAAAATCTCGTCACCTTATCTCTAGGCGTGCGAACGACTCCGCTTTAATTATGCTAGATCTATTCTTAAGCAGGGACTTTTGCTCCTCCACCTAAGAACATCTGACTTGAATCAATATCCCAGAAACATTAACACAAGAATTGAGAGCACATAATTAAGAACAAATCAAGTATTTATCTTATAGTTCAGAAAACAATAACAATATTCATCTAGGTTTCATCCCCTTCAGGTATCTGAAGGGTTTAGTTCATAACAAATAAAGAAAACATCTCAGAACAAAAGATAAAACAAAACATAAGAAATCCCTAAAACTCCCTAAAGGAATTGAAGGAGAGATCTGCCGTCTTGAGTAGAATTCCGGCTTCTTGAGATGGATCAACTGGCTATCTTCAACTAATTCCCACAACTCTAGCCTTTTCGGCTTGGCTCCTTAGCCTAGCTAATCGCCCCCTTTCAGGTAACACTTAGGGGGTTTATATAGGCTCTTGGAATGTGTTTCTTCGCCCCAAAGTATCCAAATCCGAATGAAATTGCTCTTTGCTATGACAGGGACACGGCCATGTCACACGCCCGTGTGATTAGTCTTTAAGCCGTGTTCAGACTTCTTTAATAAGGCACGACCGTGTGAATCGGGGGTAAGGCCGTGTTCTAGATGATCAATGCGGCATGACCGTGTGGGCTTAAGTTCAGGCCGTGTCGAATTCGTGATATGGCCCATTTACTCCGTTTTGGGTCCATTTTATGTTTTTTTCATCCTCGGGTGCTTTCCTAGGTATAAGACATGAAAAGAAAGGATTAAGAGCACCTTTTTACATAAATCGAAGCTTAAATCATCCAAAAGCATACTAAATGTGGGATTAAAATATGTTATTTTTACGGTTTATCATAACCTTGTGGTGTTTCCTGTGGTGAAGATTGAACAATTTGGTTATCAACTGAATTTACTTTCTTACCTTCATCAATTGTTGTCCTGGCCGAGTCAAGAGCTTGTAAACTGATCGATTCGTCACCTACTTGAAGTATGAGTTCTCCTGTGCTAACATCAATTTTAGTCCTAGCAGTTGCTAAAAAGGGTGTTCCTAAAATTAAGGGAATCGAATTATCCTCATCCATGTCTAAGACAACAAAATCTACTGGGAAAACGAATTTATCAATTTTTACAAGAACATCTTCGATAATACCCCTAGGAATTCTAACAGTTTTATCAGCTAATTGAATACTCATCCTAGTTTGTTTGGGTTTCCCTAGACCTAGTTGTTTAAACATTTTATAAGGCATGACACACTACACCAAAACAGACTTTTAGCGGCGTTTTTAGTGGCGTTTTAAAGAAAAACGCCGTAAATATTATACATTAGTGGCGTTTTGAAGAAAACTTTGCAAAAAAACTGAGCATTAGCGGCGTTTATTTCCAAAACGCCGCTAAAAAGGATATATAGCGGCGTTTATTCATAAAACACCGCTAAAATTCTGGAAATTAGCGGCGCTTCTGGAAAAACACCGCTAAAAGTCTGGGAATTAGCGGCGCTTCTAGAAAAACGCGGCTAAAAGTCTGGGAATTAGGGGCGCTTCTAGTCAAACGCCGCTAAAAGTCTGGGATTTAGCGGCGCTTGTGGAAAATCGTCGCTAAAAGTCTGGGATTAGCGGCGCTTGTCGAAAAACGCCGCTAAAAGTCTGGGAATTAGCGGCGCTTCTCGAAAAACGCCGCTAAATGTCTGTGTAAGGTTTAGGGTTTATGGGTTTAGCATATATAGTTTAGGGTGTAAGGTTTAGGAGTTAGTATTTTAATGTTTAGGGATTATGGTTTATGATTTGCGGTTTAAGGTTTAAGGGGGATGTGTTAGGGTTTCATGGGTTAAAAGTTAGGGTTAGTGGTTAAGGGTTTGGGGTTAATAGGTTAATGGTTTGGGGTTAGGGGTTTTTGTTTTATGATTTAGGGTTTATGGGATAGAGGATAAAGGTTTAGGGTTTAGATTTATTAGTGTCTTTTAATTTATATATTAAATAATTTCTTATATAATTGTAAAAGAGATAACATTAATTTTAATATATTAAAATTATGATTCTAGCTTAAATTATTTAAGATTAAAAGAGATAACATTAGGGTGTAAGTTTTAGTCATTATTTCCGATTAAAAAATATCAGTTCAACTTTGTATAATTTGTATTGCTTTGATTTTGCTGATTTTGGTCTTCTTTTTGGTTGAGTAGGGTGACAAAGTTAGAGTTTTCATGTATCCCAGCAACATTTGAGATAATTAATTTGAACAGATTCTTTTAATTCCCTGAGTATTTGTGAGATTTAACAGCATTTGCTTCTTTGTGTGTAGCTGAGAATTATTCTACTATGTTAGCTCTATGCATTGTTTCTTGTATGTGATGATGGAAACACTATTGAGATTGCTCTTGGATTTTTTGTGATTAATCTAGTGATGGTGAGAATTTTGGACTGGTTATGAAAGTTTGTATGTCCGTATTGGTATCATTGTTTAAACTAGACATAGAAAAAATTTGAAACAAATTATAACATAGAAAAATATATGTTAAAATTGAAAAAAAAAATTAAAATACTATGATTTAAAATAATTTTAAAGATTTATGGGTATATGACTGATATATTTTAAATTTATATACGTAAAATAATTTTTAATTTTTAAGTTTTAATGGTTTAAGGTGATTGTTTGGATTAATTAGGGTTAATAATATTAAGTAATTGGAGTAATTAATAATAGTATAAAAAATATAGATTAAATGAAATTAAAAATTACCGACGTTTAATAAAAAAATGCCACAAAATCAATCAAAATATATCAAGACGGTGTCGTTTGAAACATTGTTGTATGATTTAGTGGCGTTTTTTTGAGTAAAACACCACAAAAATATATCAATAGAGTGCAGGACGTCGTCGTTTGAAGCTATTTGTTAGTGGCGCTAGTCCAAAACGCCGCAAAAGCCTATATTTAGTGGCGTTTTTATGAAAACGCCGCAAATATGTATGGACATTAATCTTCACGTCGTCGTTTTATCAAAAGTATAATGTTCATTAAGGTGGATGACGTTGTTTTATGAACAATTAGTGGCGCTTTTTAAAAACGCCGCAAAAGCCTATATTTAGTGGCGTTTTTATGAAAATGCCGCAAATATGTATGGACATTAATCTTCACGTCGTCGTTTTATCAACAGTATAATGTTCATTAAGGTGGACGACGTCGTTTTATGAACAATTAGTGGCGCTTTTTAAAAACGCCGCAAAAGCCTATACTTAGTGGCGTTTTTATGAAAACGCCGCAAATATGTATGGACATTAATCTTCACGTCGTCGTTTTATCAACAGTATAATGTTCATTAAGGTGGACGACGTCGTTTTATGAACAATTAGTGGCGCTTTTTAAAAACGCCGCAAAAGCCTATATTTAGTGGCGTTTTTATGAAAACGCCGCAAATATGTATGGACATTAATCTTCACGTCGTCGTTTTATCAACAGTATAATGTTCATTAAGGTGGACGACGTCGTTTTATGAACAATTAGTGGCGCTTTTTAAAAACGCCGGAAAACATAAACTGAGTTTGAGCAAAACGTCGTCGTTCTGCTGTGCTCGGTTTTATCCCCCTTCATCCCCGAAATCCCTAAGTGTTTCTCCTAAAAGTTTTCCCTCAATTTGTTTTCTGCTTCAATTTTTCTGCTCAAAGTCCATCTCCCCTAAATTCCCTCGTCCCTAAAATTTTCTGCTCAAACTTTTCCCTAAGTTTTGTCGTCCTTTGTTTGCTCAAATTTCCCAATATCCCAACATTCAACAAACAACGACGGTATGGAATTTGTAAATAGAAACTTTTTTGATTTAGGGATTTTGTTTATTTATATAATTTTGTTTATTTATTTTTGTTTAACTTCTTTATTTTTGTGATGCTGAGTATGATTTAGGTAGAAAAAAAACTTGGTGGATTTCGTGGCCTGTAGGGTCATCTTCAGCAAAGGTACGAGGCTGGTTCTCTTCATCTTCTCTGTCAAGTTAAAGATTAGAAAAATCTCATTAATTCTGTTTTGTTTTGTTCTACCTTTCTTAATTTTCTTTTTATTTTGTTGTGAATTGGGTTTCTCTGTTTCGATTGAAATCGCAAAGTAAGGAGGCCTCTGTTTCAATTAGGGTTAAGTTGCAGAAAAGGTAAGCACACTCTTTTGATCTTATTCTTGGATCTAGGCATTCAATTTTGGTAATAACTTAGCCCCAATAAGTCAATTGAATCCCTTATCTACAGTTTGATTTCTCTTTGTATTGGAATTCAGTTTGCTTCATAATCCCAATTGCATTCTAACTGAAATTGCAGTTCTCATAAATTTTCCTGTTGTTTTATTGTTTAGTAATTTTAATCCTCTGTTCAGTTTCCGAATTAGGTCTACATTCGACAATAGTGCTTTGTTTACCCCAAATTCCAATTTTCTAATACCCTACTACAATATATGCTGATGATTTTCCATTAATTTTAAAAAATATTAATTTATTAATATTAATTTAGTGCAGTACTATCATTTTCATGAGGTCTGCATTGTCCTGAGGTCAAAAATCAAAATGAATAAAACAGAAATGTTTCACATAAAGAAGCATCAACAAATTAGACAAGACAACGGTAGTAACCGCAGTGAGGGTAATAACAAAATAGTAAACAGTAACCATCCAGAACAAAATGGTTGAAGCCACACCTTTGGAATTGAATAATGTATATCAAGTTCCCTACGCCTCAATGGTTTGTTTTGCAGAGCCCTCATCGCATTTTTGGCTGCCCTTATATCATAATAAGAGATCATAACAAACCCACGATGTTTGCAGGCAGTATAAAGAGTTCGGACTGTTTTAATGATTTTTCTTTTCTTTTTTTGTGTGTGCTTGAATTCACAAGCAGACTTGTTTGTATTGGGACTGATTAGGAGCGGACCCAATCAGATTACGAAAACATTTTTTGAAGGAAACGAAACTGCACAGAAACTTCTTCGCCTGTGGATTTATACGGGTGGATAACGGCTTTATCTTTTCATCTGAGGTGAGTTGATTGAGTTGAAATTATTTCAACTAATTTTAGTTTCTAAACTGATTTTTCTACATGCTGGACCCTTGTTATAGATACGTACTTCTGGTATGTCAATTTTTGTAGCATTGGTTTGAACTTAAGTTGTATGTTTTTGGAGTAGGCATGGTAAGTATCAGTACTCTTACTCCTAAGTACTGGTAGTTCTGAAGTTGGTAGCCAAAATTTTGAAGTAGGACTGACTCGTATTGATACATGGCTTACAAAATATCAATATATATATTTATAAGTATATGTACATCGTTCAGTTATCTCAAAACAAGAAAATATTGAAGAAAACATTTAATAATTTCAATGGTGAAGCCAATTCTTTTATTTATTAATGAAGCTAAAATAAAAATGAACATAGTAATGGAGCCATGGAATAGATTTTGTATTTAAAAACTTAAAATTGAATTATATATTTTTACATAAAAATATTTGAACCAAGGGTCAAAAACTCCCGCCTCGACCCTTCAATTCATCCAGTGTCATTTCCTTCCATTTTTTTTAATTTTATAATAAAACATATTTTATTTCTTATTGAAAACAAAACTAATTTTAATTATATTATTAACAAATTAAATATGTTTTTTATCATATTATAAAATATTATAATTAGTTTAAAAAATGTCAAACAATATTTATAAATTATTTTAAATATGATATTTTTATCATTTAAAATTAACATTTTAAAAACTTGTTTTGTAATTCTAATGTTAAGCGAATTTTTAAATAAATTTATATTTTAATCAGTTTTTAATTTTAATCTTAACTGTTATAAAATTTTAAATAATCTTGAATAAATTATTTATTCCTAATTTAAAAGAGTTGTAATGTTTAAACTATATTTTAATTTTAACTTTTAATGTATTAAATTATTATTTAACTTATGATTTTTAATTTAAAAGAGCTCTAATGTGTAAAAGAGTTATAATTGTAATAAAGTTTGTGTTATTTTTTTCTTCTGTAAAATATTACACATTCATATAATCTATGTTATCTAAATTCATAGAATAATGTTTGATTTCAAAATGTAATATTTTTAAATGTTTTTAAAACTTATAATTTTTATTTAAATAAATAAATATTAGTTAAAACTTACATAAGTAATTTAAAACTTATAAATTTTTTTATCAATATAATACTAATGATGATTATTTAAATAAATTACATAATTGACATAACTCACACAACATACATAACTTAAATAACTTACATAATACATGTAGTTTAATGTAATAATTAAAATATAAGCATTTAGTTTAAAGATCAAATGTCAAAACCTTCATCAAATTTCATAACTTACATTATACATAACTTACATAATTTTAAGATCATATTTCATAACTTACATAAGTTTAAGATCATATTTCATTACTTACATAATACATAACTTACAATGCCATGTATGATGAACCTTAAAAGAAATTTCATTTTAAAATTCAAATTCTTTTAAAAAAAAGATTCAAAGTATATAGGCTGGAAACCTGACGGGTTGCCTTATATCTCACTGTAAGATATAACGGATCCTCCCCAGGTGTAACAAAGCCACGTATGATGAATCTTAAAGAATACATAACTTACTTAATTTTAAGATCAAATTTCATAACTTACATAAGTTTAAGATCAAATTTCATAACTTACATAATTTTAAGATCAAACTTCATAACTTACATAATTACATAACTTACATAGTATTCAATTATATATGATCATATCATTACTTACATAAATTATAAATTAACAATTTAGCCGTGTAATTTATTGCCAACTTTAGACTTCAACAACTACGAAATGGATAGGAGTTGGATGAAATTGTCAAGGGTAAGCAACGGCTATCGAAATGGAGTAGAAACTTTTCTGAATTTCGCATTTCAAAATGCAAGCCAAGAGAATATGATTCTTTGCCCGTGTAAGAAGTGTTGCAATATCAATTGGCATTTTCGTGAAGTTGTCTACGAACATCTAGTTGTTGATGGTTTTGTCCGGGAGTACAAAAAATAGATTTTCCATGGAGAGTGTACATCTAGTGGAGCATCTTCATCGATGAATATAGGTTATCCTCATACTGCTTACAATTAGAATGTTAGAGATGATAATATGGAAGGCATGTTGCGGCATGCTTTTAATATGCGCAGTGATGGTTTTGGGTCGTTTCCACCTGACTTGGGTGCAACTGATGCTTATAATTTTGGTGGAAATACTTTCACCGAAGGGGGAAGAAGTGTACCTGATGAACAGCCAAATGAAGAAGCGGCGAGGTTCTACACGTTACTTGGTGAAATGAATGAAGAATTGTATGAGGGGTCAAAATTTTCCAAACTGTCTTTCTGTATTCGCCTTTTTCACTTGAAATGTTTGGGAGGATGGACCGGAAACTCGTTAACAATTCTATTAGAGTTTTTGCAAGAAATGTTTCCGTTTGCGAAAATCCCTCAATCTTCGAAAGACATGAAGAAATTGATAAAGGATTTGGGCCTTGGCTTCAACAAAATCCATAGTTGTCCAAATGACTCCATGTTGTACTGGGGCGACCGGATAAACCAACAGTGCTGTCATGTATGCGGTCAATCCCGTTGGATTAATAGAAATATAGAGGATGGTAACGAGGATGAACACGATACACAGTCAAGGAAGCAGCCAGTTAAGATTTTGCGGTATTTTTCGCTAATACCAAGGCTTCAACGGCTTTTCATGTCGTCGAAGACAGCCGAATCAATGACGTGGCACCGTGATGGACGAACAGATGATGGGTTGTTAAGGCATCCTGCAGATTCTTTAGCTTGGAAATCTTTTGACTCCAAATTTCCAAGCTTTGTAAGCGATCCTCGGAGTGTGAGGCTTGGGCTAGCATCCGATGGATTTAACCCTTACAAACTCATGAGCACAACGTACAGTACTTGGCCTATGGTACTTGTTCCCTACAATTTTCCTCCATGGGTTTGCATGAAACAATCTTCTTTTATCTTGTCTATGATTATACCTGGAGAGAAAGGGTCGGGGAATGATATTGACGTCTATTTGCAGCCACTTGTTGACGAGTTAAAACAACTATGGGCTGGTGTTCAGACATACGATGCAATGAGAAAAGAGAACTTTAATTTACGTGCGGCTTTAATGTGGACTATTAACGACTTCCCGGCTTATGCTAATTTATCTGGTTGGAGTACCAGGGGACGTTATGCTTGTCCGTGTTGTGCTGCGCAGACATGTTCGCAATGGTTATATAATGGGAAGAAGTTCTCTTACATGGGGCATCGTCGGTGGTTACCGGAAAATCATACATTTAGATTTCAGAGTGCTCAGTTTGATGGTACTGAAGAGTTCAGACCAGCTCCTTCGCAGACCGGTGGATCCGAAATATTCTTAATGTTGAAAGATATGAATTTCATTTAAGGGAAGATGAATCAACCGGCAAACCCGCATCGAAATAGAAGATCTAGGGATGAATCTGATGATGAATCTGATGAAGAGGATGATCCTAATGAGGCGGACTTGTGGAAAAAAAGAAGTATTTTTTTTCGAGTTGCCTTATTGGGAGCATCAGATTTTACGCCATAATCTTGATGTCATGCACATAGAGAAAAATGTCTGCGAGAACATCATTGGGACTATTTTGAATGTCGATGGAAAATCGAAAGATAATCTTTAGAGTCGACTTGATTTAGTCCACATGGGAATTCGGCGTGAGCTTCATCCCCGAGCACTTCCGAATATGAAATATCGGTTGCCGCCTGCTATTTTTTCAATGTCGAAGACGGAGAAAGAAGTGTTCTGTACGGTGTTGAAGGATATAAAGGTCCCGGATGCGTATGCATCAAATATATCGCGATGTGTTAGTCTTAAGGATCGAAGATTATATGGCTTAAAATCGCATGACTATCATATATTGATGCAAGACTTACTGCCAGTTGCTATGCGGTGTTGTATGTCGAAAAAGGTGACGGCTCCTGTAATTGAACTATCAAATATAATGAAAGGAATTTGTGGTAAAGTTTTGAATGTTCAAGAACTTGAGAGACTACAAGATCGAGCCGCATTGACTTTATGCAATCTGGAGAAGATATTCCCGCATTCCTTCTTCACTATTATGGTGCACTTGTTAATTCATCTCCCGCGTGAAGCACTTCTTGGTGGACCCGTTTTCTATCGATGGATATATCCCATTGAAAGGTCTTACTTTATTTGCAAAATATTCCTTCATTCAGCTCAATGCCTTTAGTTGCAACTTTTGATAATGTTGTATATCGTGTTTAGGTTCCTTTCCAAATTGAAGTCATACTGCCGCAATAAGCGTTATCCGGAAGGATCAATTACCGAGGGCTACTTGGCAGAGGAATGTATGACTTTCTGTTCGAGGTATTTGGAAGATGTTGAAACAAGAATGAACAGACCAAGTAGAAATGCTGGGCTCACAGATCATAATTTGGCTGAAACTTATTTATTTCAAAGTTTCGGAGAACCGATCGGCAAAGTCGAAATTACAGAATTAGACGATAGATCGTGGGTCCAAGCGCATTGATACGTTCTTTTTCATCACGATTTCAGAAGTAAGTTCTACAATTTGATAAATACTCATCAATTCTGATTTGTTTGTCTTCTAACAAAGTAAAACCTTTTTTTACCGTAGTGAGTACAAACAAATATTGAGAGCTCGTTCACGATCTCGAAGATTAAATCGACGAGAAATTAATAAGTTGTTCGCAGAATCATTGCATGAATGGTTAAGCCAAATGGTATGCAATTTAAGTTTTCATTAACAAGTAATAAGGTTTTCTCATAACATTCATAATTACTCGATTTACTTTCGACTCGATAGGTTTGGAGTCGGAATGAAGTAAATGACGACGTTAAATGGCTTTCACAAGGTCCAAACAGATTAGTTAAAAGATATAGTGGCTTCCTTATCAACGGATACAGATTTCATACAAAGTATCACGAGAGATTGAGGAGAACCTAAAATTGCGGAATTGTTGTTAATTCTTCGATTACAAGTTATGCTAGTGCTAGGGACAGTAATCCGGTGGAGGGGAATCTGGAGTATTACGGACTTATTATTGACATCATTGAGTTGGATTATTACGGCAAATGCAAAGTTGTCTTATTTCGAGGTGATTGCGCTGATGTGAATACGGCTCGCGGAATTAAAAATGATCAATATGGCTTTACAATGGTGAATTTCTCTCGATTGATTCACACCGGAGAACAACTGATGGACGAGCCGTATGTGTTTTCTTCTCAAGTTAAACAAGTTTATTACTCGAAAGATCCAATTGATGAGGGTTGGTACGTTGTACTTCGAAACACCCCTAGAGACTTCTTCGACATTGGCAGTGGAAGTAGAGATGACATAGTCGAAAGATCAGAAACATTGCCTTTTCCAGAACAAAACTTAAATGAAAATATCCCTAGTACTAGTCAACAATTTCAATGGGTTCGTCAATATGTGGACGAAGATATTTACGAAATATGATTTAGTAAGATTTTACGATTTATTATTTATATGTAATATTATAATTTTAATGTTGGGCATGTTATATAATTTAACTATTTTAAATGTCCTATTATTGTTGTTATTTGTTACTAAAATTTTGAACTATTTTATGTGTATTGCAGGAAAAATGCCTAGAAGACGATTACGAGATTTAAATATTGTCCGCGATACTCCAAATCCAGAAGAAGCAAATAGTGAACAGCAAACAGTTGTTGGATCTTCTACTCTGCCGGACATAGATGACGAGCCTGAAGAATTTGAAAGTAATGTTAAGTTTATTTTACATGCATGTTGAATTTTATTATTGATTCATTTTTCAATTTTAATATAATAATATATCATTTTTCAGCTGAAGGTGGTGGGACGCGCAGAGGTCGGGGACGTACATTACTTAAAGATTTATACGACTTAGAGCCTACCGATCGTGTTAAAGTAAGGAGAAACAATCATGGCCAGCCTGTTGGATCTGAAGCTCGACTGTTAGGAGGCTATTTGGGCATTATTGCACGAAATGCCAATATGTTGCCCATTAACTACGAATCATGGCATCACATGCCTGATGCCAACAAAAATCAGGCTCTCGATAATATTAAGGTAACAAAACTTGAATGTAATTTATAATACTTTAATTTAATTTTCATTTATATTAACTTTTTATACTTTTTTTCTTCAGGCTAGATTTACTTTAGAGGTCTCTGATGACTATGTTAAGAAGACATTGGGTAAAAAATGGAGAGACAATAAAAGCACGCTCAAAAAACAATATTTTAAGAAAGACATAAGCCTCGACGAAAAATTAAGAAATGTTCCACCGGGAATGTTGAGGTACCAATGGGAAGATCAAGTTAGATTTTGGAATTCAAAAAAAGGAGAGGTATTACGTACTTCTAAAATCTTATAAATTATTTGGTTTATAGTATTTACTATATATATAATTCAAATTGCATTATGTAGGACTGTGAGCGAGTTGGAATAAGCAGCAGACAGAAACAGAAATTCACGTACACGGCAGGTTCTAGAAGGTTTGCTTGTGTAGCTGAGGCCGAGGTATTATAATTTATTAATTCTGTCAAATATTAATTACTTTATACTATTAAATTATATTTTTCTGCTAAAATGTAGGAAACTTCGACTGGTCAAAAAGTTGGACGCGTTCAGCTTTTTGACATTACGCATAGAAAGAAGGATGGATCTCCTATGACATCCGAAGCTGTAGAAATTTTGGTATATTTACTTAATAAAATTTTATTTTTTATAAATATTTCTAATGTTTAATTATAATAGTTTAATTCATCGTTTATAGTTTTAAATTTATAATGTTAAATTATGTTGCATTCTTTCTTATTTATATATTTCGTTTCTAACTCTTTCATTGATTTATTAGGATAAACTAAAGGAGAAGAAGGCGGAGTATGAAGCGGCTGCTTCGACTGATAGTTCTGTTAATCTTGAGGAGATTGATAACAGAATTATTACAGATGTTTTGGGTCCTGAAAGGTACGACTGCTTCGACTGATAGTTCTGTTAATCTTTAGTATATTTTTAATAGAATTATCACTGATGTTTTTGGTCTTGAAAGGTATGGTCGGGTTCGATTTAAAGGATCCGGTGTTACCCCGACCCAATATTTTGGATCCGGCTCCCAGCAGTACATGCCTTCCATGGGTCAATCTCGTGCTGAAGTTCAGAGGCTACAAGACCAGATAGCTCAGATGCAAGAGAGCACGGTTGAGCAGAGGCAGCAAATTGCTGATGTTCAAAGAAAATATGAAGAACTCCAGCAACAGCTCAGAGCGGATGCGGAAGCGGCAGCAACGAGGGAGGTAGCAGCAGCAGCGAGAGAGGCAGCGGCAGCTGTGAGGGAGGTAGAGGCAGCATCGATGCTAGCAGAGCAGAACAGAAAGTACGAAGAGCTCCAGCACCAGCTTCAGCATATGATGCAGATGTTTCAGCAGTCGCAGAAACCGCCATCTTAGACACATTTAGTTTCTCGTTGTAAGAATGTTTTGACATTATTACATTTTACATTATTGTTACAATATTTTCAGTTATCATTCATTTAATTTATTAAATTTCAAGTATTATTTAGAATTAATGTATTTGGTGTGATTTTTATGCTAAATTTGCTATTTTGCGTTGGAATTATATGCTATATTCACTGTTATTGGTTGGTTTTAGTGCAGGAGGGGTATAATATTGAAAAAATTGTACTCCAGAAATCTGTACAAATTAGCGGCGTTTGTAAAAAAGCGCCGCTAAATGTCAAGACTTTTTAGCGGCGTTTGTAAAAAAAGCACCGCTAAAGGCCATGACTTTTAGCGGCGTTTGTAAAAAAAGCGCCACTAAAGGCCATGACTTTTAGCGGCGTTTTTAGAAAAGCGCAGCTAAAGACCATGACTTTTAGCGGCGTTTTTATCACAAACGCCGCTAAAAGTCATGATCTTTAGCGGCGTTTTTTCCTCATAAACGCCGCAAAAATTTGCGGCGGTTGTAGTGGCTTGTGGCGCTTAGAAAAGCGCCGCAAACACTTTTAGTGGCGCTTATAAACGCCGCTAAATGCCAAAAAAAAAAACGCCGCTAAAAGTCTGTTTTGCTGTAGTGACATTTATACTTGCCCCTAAATCAGCTAATGCATTATCAACAGTTAGTCTACCAATTAAACATGGAATTGTAAAACTCCCTGGATCTTTTAGCTTTTGCGGTAGTCTATTCTGTAACATTGCTGAGCATACTGCGTTTAATTGCACATGTGGCTCTTAAATCTAACTTACACTTGTTCGTCAATAGTTGTTTTAAAAATTTCCTCGAATCTGGCATCTATGAAAGAGCTTCAAAAAGAGGTAAGTTGATATGTAATTTCTTTAAAAGTTTAAGAAACTTACCGAACTGTTCCTCTGTATTGCCTCTCTTCATCGCTTCGAGATAAGGAATGCGAGGTTGGTACTCTTTGATTACCGGTTTTGGCTTTTCTTGTGTTACCTCAACTTTACCTTTTTCTCCCTCGTTTTCTTGTATTGGATTGGGTTCATCTAACCTTATACTATCGTGAGCTGTGATGGCTTGGATTTGCTCCTTTAGGTTAATTTTAGTGTTGCTTGGTAGACGCCCTTGCGGTCGTTCAGAAATCTCTGATCGAATTTCAGAAACTATCTTAGCAAGTTGTCCAACTGACTTAGTAAGTTCTCCAACTTGGCTCTTGACCCCTTTGATTGATGCTTGTTGATTATTGAGCGTTGTCTCGGTTTTTGGAGACTAGTTTTTGTGGCTGCATGAATTTTGTCAGCATCTCTTCGAGGTTCGCCTCTTTTCTTGTGGATAGGGCTGATTTTGGAAATTTTGAGGAGGTTGTTGTCTTTGATTTCCTTGATTTCCTTGACCTCCCCATGAAAAATTTGGGTGGTTCCTCCAACCTGGATTATAATTATTAGTATAAGGGTTATTATTAGATCTGAAATTATGACCTATATAGTTCATCTGTTCGCTTTCTGCGCTCGGTTAGTAGGGTGGGTACTCAAGATTCGCCACAGTTCCACTTGCGTCGCACTGCATTGCTGGATGTACCTGTGAAGAACACAAACTATCAAGCTTTTTATTCACAATCTCTACCTGTGTTGATAGCATGGTTACTGCGTCGAGGTTAAAAACTTCGGCTGATTTTGTTGGTTTTGTCCTTGTAACCTGCCACTGATAGTTATTCAGTGACATCTCTTCAATAAACTCGTAGGCTGCTTCAGGAGTTCTGTTGTTCAAGGTTCCACCGGCAGCTGAATCAATTAGTTGCCTCGTTGAGGGGTTCACACCGTTACAGAAAGTTTGGACTTGGAGCCACAATGGTAGACCATGGTGCGGACACCTTCTCAAGAGATCCTTGTATCGCTCCCATGCGTCGTATAATGTCTCTAAATCCATCTGTACAAAAGAAGAGATATCATTCCGTAATTTGGTTGTTTTGGCCGGTGGGAAATATTTTAATAAAAATTTTTCGGTCATTTGATCCCATGTAGTGATTGACCCTCGTGGTAACGAGTTTAACCACTGTTTGGATTTATTCCTTAATGGAAAGGGAAATAACCGAAGACGTATGGCATCATCAGAAACGCCATTTATTTTGAAGGTATCACAGAACTCTAAACAATTAGCTATATGAGTATTTGGGTCTTCGTCTTGCAAACCATCAAATTGAACAAACTGTTGAATCATTTGTATAGTGTTAGGCTTTAATTCAAAATTATTAGTAGCTATAGCAGGCCTAACAATACTTGATTCTGCTCCTGTTAAATGAGGTTTAGCATAATCATACATAGTACGTGGAGCATTGTTTTCTGTCACATCTTGTGGTGGTGGATTGTTTTCGTCCATCCCTTCAGTAAGATTGGATCTGCCTTCTCGTTCTTCTTCTGTGTAATTTAGGGTTCGCCTAATTTCTTTGCTATTCCTGTGAGCGGTAGCTTCAATATCACTGTCGTATACTAGTGGTCCTTTCGGGTTCCTTCTAGTCATAAACTAGAGGTACCTGCTAAGAAAAGAAAGAAAGAAAATTTAGCAAAGTCAAAATTTAACCTAAAAATAAAAGTAAGTTGCGAAAAATAAAAAAATAATGGCTAAAGTAATAAAAATAGAGTTTTCTTAATAGTTTAGTTCCCCGGCAACGGCGCCAAAAACTTGATCGTTGTTTTGTTGAGTTTTAAAATTTATAAAGAGAATGACCGAACCTGGAAACTAACTCTGACAACGATTGAAGGCAATTGTACCTATCGAACAGTAGTATAGCTTAGGTAAGACCGGATTGTCGAACCCAAAGGAACTAAAAGTACTAATACTAACTTTCTTTTTATTATCTAGCCTAAAATAAGTGAAGTTTTAATCTAAATTTAACTTACTACTAAGCTAGAGACGCAAAGACAAAAAGAATGAATTGGGGAAATATTGTTGGAAAAACTCAGTTGATTAAGACGATACCCTTAGGAAGAATCCACTTAGACTTCACTTGTAATCTAACACTGAACCAGACGATTTATTCACTTGACTTGATCCGTAAGATTCCCTAATTTATATTAAAGCCTCTCTCGAGGCGAATAACGTCTAACCCTAGGTTGATTAATTGAAATCTCTTTCTAATTAAAACCCCTAGAATCGCATTAACTCGATCTATGGACTCTCATATTAGGTTTCACCCTAATTCGGCAAAATCTCGTCACCCTATCTCTAGGCGCGCGATCAACTCCGCTTAATTATGCTAGATCTACTCTTAAGCAGGGACTTTTGCTCCTCCACCTAAGCACATTCAACTTGAATCAATATCCCGAAAATATTAACACAAGAATTAAGCACACATAATTAAGAACAAATCAAGTATTTATCATATGGTTCAGAAAACAATAACAAGATCCGTCTTAGGTTTCATCCCTTTCAGGTATTTAAAGGGTTTAGTTGATAACAAAATAAAACATCTCAGAAGAAAAGATAAAACAAAACATAAGAAATCCCTAAAACTCCCTGAAGGAATTGAAGGAGAGATCCGCCGTCTTGAGTAGAATTCCGGCTTCTTGAGATGGATCAACTAGCTATCTTCGAGTGATTCCCACAAATCTGTCCTTTTCGGCTTGGCTCCTTGGCCTCGCTAACCACCCTCATTTTAGGTTACACTTAGGGGGTTTATATAGGCTTTCGAAATAGGTTTCTTTGCCCCTAAGCATCCATTTCCGAGTGAAATGGTTCTTTGCCACGACAGGGACACGACCATGGCACACGCCCGTGTGGATCGTGGCCAGGTCGTGTTCGGATTTCTTTAATGAGGCACGGACGTGTGAATCATTATCGGGCCGTGTTCTAGTAGATTGGCGAGGCACGACTGTGTGGGCTTAAGTCCAGGCCGTGTTGATTTCCACTTTGGCCCAATTTGGTTCGTTTTAGGCCCGTTTCTTGTTCTTTCCATCCTCGGGTGCTTTCCTGAGTATAAGACATGAAAAGAAAGGATTAAGAGCACCTTTTTACATAAATCAAGGGATAAATCATCCGAAAATATGCTAAATGAGGGATTAAAATATGTTACTTTTACGATTTATCACTTAAGTAGTGTGATGACGATCCTCGACGGTCCCGAGCCATTAGTAGCTTTGACGATCTATAAAACAGAGAAAACACACACAGAGTAAGCTTTCAAAAGCTTAGTAAGCCATATACAAATAAACTTAACATAAAATGCTCATAACCATATTGATACAATAACAATAATGGTTCTCATAGCATATACATCTCACATAGAGTTTGGCTCATTTACTTAGCCATAACTTATCACATTATTCAACTCAAATACCATATTTACACATAGCTCATATAGGCATAATTTCACATATCATCTCATCAATTTTTTGCACATATTCATTTTAGTAAATTCATATAGATACTTACCTTTCATACACACCTTGTGTACATATCAAACATACCTGAAACGGATATACAATCACATACTCGTTCATAGCTCGGATTTGCCCATTGAACTGTTCAAAATCTAATAGAATATGCAGAATACTCAGAAGAGTAATACAATGCCAACGTCCCAGAAGTGGTCTTACATGTAATCAGATGTCAATGCCACTGTCCTCGACAGGGTCTTACACGAATTAATACGATGCCAATGTCCCAGACATGGTCTTATACATAAGTCTCATATCGACGCCAACATCCCAGACGTGGTCTTACACGAAATCTCGAATCAATGCCAACGTCCTAGACGTGGTCTTACAAGATAACTCATAACAGATACCTATGTCATGACATAGCTAATCCTATCTATTCCTAGGTTCATACGAGACTTCTCGAACATTGTCACTAAGTCGATCTTATCTCGGAATTCATGTACACAACATCTTGTAAACATTCATCGTTATCCATAGTCATATGAACATACATAATTCAATATAATTACGTTTATTTGTATAATGTCTTACCTCGGATTCGGATATTCGTTCAGACTCGTTTATTCGACTACATTCGCTTTCCCCTGATCTAAGTCCATTTTCTTCGGTTCTTGATCTATACATATTCAAATTTAACCTTTTTATTTAACAGCACATTCAATTCAATCCAAATCACATTTGCACATTTTATCAATTTAGTCCATTTTTCTCAAAACATCAAATATACAAAATCAGCATTTAACCATGCTTAGCCGAATGTCCATATATCTCATACAAGTCAAAAAATTTCATTAATTTCACAATTTAGTCCTTCAAATTGCTATTTTCACAATTTAGCCCTAATTAGCTAAATCCATAAAAAGTTCAAGAACAAAACATGTTCATTTAACACATATCTTTCATTGAACACCTAAATTCATCACAAAGATCACCATTTCATCAATGGTACATTTCATAAACATCATCAATTCTTCAAATTACAACACGGGCTTGATAGTAAACTAAGCAACAATCTCAAAAACATAAAAATCATCAAAATCCAAAGTCAAAACATACCTTAATTTAGCCAAATTATTGTCGAATGCCCTAGCTTTCCTATTCTCTTTTTCTTTTCTTTATTTCGGTTCAAATAGAAAGATGAACACACATATCATGGCTTTCTTCTTTTATGTTTGTTTAATAATCTTTTATTTTTCAATTTACTAATTTAACCCTTCCATAATAATTCAAACAAACATACATTAAGGGCACATTTGTCCTTTGTTCATCCACTCACTAAATAGTGGTTAAATTGCCTCTTAAGGCCACTACTTTCAAAAGCCATATCAAATAGGCACTTTTACAACTATCATGCTAGTTTTGCATTTAATGCAATTTAATCTTTTTATCAAATTAAGAATGCAGACAGAAAAATTAACTTACGGAACTTTAACACATGCTTAATCACATGTCTACGGCACAGAAAATAATATTAAAATGTTATACGGACTCGGATTTGTGGTCCCGAAACCACTGATCCTACTAGGGTCTAAACTGGACTGTTACATGAAATTTGTGACACCATCGAACTTCTTAATGCCAAATATTGTTGTTGCCATTTTTGAACAGGCTAATCAGTAGAAACCGAACTAGCTCTAATACCACATGTTGGGGATCAACTCAATTAAGCAACGAACAAGTAAAAAAATAGCGGAAGAAATTGAGAAATTGAACACACAAATTTAATGTGGAAAACCCCTTCCAAAGAGGATAAAAAATCACAAGCAAAGATAATTTTACTATAATGGAAAAAAAAATGAAGAGTACAAAAGATGGAGATAAAAGCTAAACTCCGAAACCTAAAAACAAAGAACCCTCAAAACGTAAACACAAAATTCTCCAACAATTGACTTGATCATTAGTCTAGTGATAATTAAATAAATAATTTAAAAATCATAAATAAATAATAGAAATTATAAATTGGTTCCATTGTCGATTTTATAAATTGGTTCAATTGATTCAATTATCGAATTTTACCTCAAATTTAGTGTTTTTATTGATTTTAAAAGTTTATTTAGTGAACAATTCAATCCCTTTGTTTTGAATCGATATAGCGATTGATTTTCGATCAGACAAGATTTCAACAACACCTCTCTTATTTTACAAAATTTAATCTCATGGATCTCAAATTATAAAATTATCTTGAATGAGCATGCCTAATACTCTTTATAAGAGTTGGTGAAAGGTGGTTTTGTAATTCAATATCAATGTTTTATTGTGGTCGAATCGATTATACTATCGGATTTTAGTTTAATCGGTCTGATTCAACAATTGTTAAATAAAAATAAAAATTTATAAAAGAAACGGAATTTAATAATCGAATGAACCGTCAAATTTTTATGTTTGATCCAATGTGTAATTTTATTCATGACTTTTTTATTTGATTTATTTTTCATAAATGACTAAGATTATTTTCGATAAAATATCATTTTATGTTTACATGTTACATTCACAAATACTTATATTTATCCAATATAAAAATAAATTGACGTATTCATATCTTTAAATGTGTACAATTGAATCAAAACAAAAGTTTTATATATACATTTGAACCAAAATCAAAATTTAATGAGTATAATTGCACAAAATCAAAATTCATGTATAGAATTAAATATTAAATCAAAGCTCATGTATAATTTTAATATTTATCTCTTATTTAATGATGGTCACAAACTAACTATAAATACGACAAAGGCAAGTGCATCTATCGAACAATAGTATGACTATGGTGAGTAGAGAATATCGTATCCACGAGGATTAAAAGTACTAGTAATTATCGTTTTCTTATTATTTAGCCAACAAATTGGAGTGATTGTTTTTAATCTAAATTTACTAAACTAATTTACTAAGAATGCAACATAGAATAAATCAAGGAAATAAACGAATATTAACCAATGAGATAGACAATATCCAGTAAAGAGTCCACCTAGACTTCACCTATTATTATGAATCTGAATTAAACACTTTATTCACTTGTACCTTGATCCGTAAAAATCCCTAATTTATGTTAATATCTCTTTCGAGAAAAAGAACAACTGATTTTAGGTTGATTAATCGAAATATCTTTCTAATTAAAACCCCTAGCGTCGCATTAACTCGATCTATAGATTCCCCTATTAGATTTGACTCTAGTCCGGTAGATTTATGTTGTCCTATTTCTAGGATTACATGCAACTCCAATCAATTATGCTAGATCTACTCTTAAATAGGGACTTTTGCTCCACTAAAATAAGCACATTAAACATGAATTAATATCCCAGAAATATTAAAACAAGAAGTAACCATATATAATTGAGAACAAGAATTAAGTATTTATTGCGTAAAACAGAAATTAGATAAAATGATTTATCATAGGTTTCATCCTCCCTAGGTATCTAAGGAATTAGTTCATAGTCCAAAATAGAAACATCTCAAAGTCAAAAAAACCACAAGACATAAAGAAACTCAATAAAACTTCGAAAGAAATTAAAATGAGATCTTCAATCTTGATGGAGATCCGCTTCTGATGGCGTTCTTCGAGTGTTTTCTTTGATATTCTTCGGTTGCCCCCTTATGTCTTCTTCTCATGGGTATTTATAGACTTTAGAATGCTCAGAAAACTTAAAAATTGAGTTTTTTCGTGTATTTGAGAAACAGGGTGCAAAATTGACACGGGCATGTGTCCAACCCATGTGGAAATGCTGAGGTCGTGTGGATCTTGAGAACAACTCTTTTTGTCCGATTTTGGCTCGTTTTTCACTCCTTTCGCTCCCAAATGCTCTCCTAAGTATAGAAACATGAATTTAAAGGATTAGGAGCATTAAATTCACTAATTTGCATAATTAATCATCCAAAAATGAATTAAGAATAGGATTAAAATATGTTACTTTTATAGCTTATCATTTAAAAATTCATTTTAATGATATTTAAGCTTTTAAATCTATCTTTGGAGGAAGAAATATGTTTGGTCAAGTATGTAACAAGAGATTATGGTGTAGGATTCACTACCTTGAACCAAACAAACATTTAGGGTAAGTAGTTAAATCCATATTAGATTCAGCTGAAGCGGTTGAATAAAAAACTAATGGTTTGACTAGTGATAATGAAAAATAAAGCGAATTGCTATAAATTAATAAAAATTTGAAAATAAAAACAAAAACTTTGACGGTTCAACCGATTATTAAAATTTCATCTCTTTTATAAATTTTTATTTTTATTTAACAATTGTTGATTTAGATCAATTAAACTAAAATTCGATAATATAATCAATTTGACCACCTTAGAACATTGATATTGAATTACAAAACCACATTTCATCAACACTTATAAAGAGTATTAGACATGCTCATTTAAGATATTTTTGATAATTTTAGATCCTCGAAATTAAATTTTGTAAAATAAGAGACAATGTTAAAGCGTAGGTGTTTTTTGTATATGGCTCCTACTTCAATGAGTAGTTGAAATTGGTGGAGGATGCTTAAGTTGAAGCCTTTGGTTGCTGCCACTTCTCAACAGTTTGCTAATGCTAAAGTGAGTACTTCTCAATTGTGGAAGGCAATTAGAACTCGTGGTGTGTAGGTGGAATGTCACTGTTTGCTATGGTTTCCTTTACATATTCCTAAGCATTCTCTTATTGCTTGGATGGTCATTCTTAATAGGCTCCCAACCCGAGATCGCTTGCTTGCTTTTGGGATTTCGGTTTATACTTGTTATTTTTTTGTATGGATGTTGCAGAGAAATGTGATCAAATTTTCTTTGAGTGCAGTTGCAACACCCCCAACCTGTATCCGTCGCCAGAACAGGGTTATGAAGTATTACTAAAATATACAGATAAAGTAAACAGGTGTTTCATTTTATACAGTATTCATGTTAGAAATCAGACATAAAGTCCCTTATATGAACCCTCGAGGTCCAAAACATGCATTAGAAATGAGTCAGAACTAAACAGGGGTACTCAGAGAATTTTTTACAAAATCTCAAAATTTTTCCTAGGTGCAGGGGTCACACGCCCGTGTGCTCAGGCCGTGTGGTTCACACGGCCAAGGGACACGCCCATGTCTCAGGCCATGTAACTTTCGGACTTAGGTCACACGGCCAAGCCACACGCTCGTGTGCTAGGCCGTGTGTAAATACTTGGGCATTCTGTTTTGAAATTTTAAAGATGTAGAGGACACAGGGCCAGGTCACACACCCATGTGCTAGGCCGTGTGTCACACACGGCTGAGACACACGCCCGTGTCTCTGCCTGTATGGACGAAAATAGGCTATTTTCCAAGCCATACTTCTCACCCCATTTTGTTATCCTCCTACACTAACACTTTAACACATTCACAAGCTATTATAGGTCATTTAACCCAACTCAAAATCAAGTCATATACATGATATAATACCTCATATAATCAAGTATACACACTTACTTAAATTACCAAGTTCACATATATGCATATCTTATCAAATATGCTAACTTAATTCAATCATCAATATGCCAATATAATTTCTATCAATCAACCATTTCAAACACATACCAAACATATCCATCACAATTCATTGCAATGGCTAGTTACAATTAAAGCATTTATATACTGATATTGGCCAATTAACCTATACATGCCATTATAACCATAATTGATTTACCATATATATACCGAAATGGGCTGATGGATAGTGTGAGTGATCTCTGCGAAGCTTCCAATCCAACGAGCCTCCAAATTACTATAGAACAGGGGAAAATAAAACAGAGTAAGCATGAAATGCTTAGTAAGTTCGTATAACATGGTAATTAACTTACCACTCATTTAAATTCAATATAAATATAAAAGGCACATTCAGTCAACTTGATCACAAGCCTTAACACATATCCTCATCACCCTTGTTAGTCATATATTTCATATAAATATCAAGAAACATGTATGGGCTCAACAATAATTAGATTTCCATGTACATATATTTTCCACATCATGTATTCATATAACATATACAAATCATATCCTTGTATTTCAAGTACATTTTCATAATAATTCGTCTCGAGTGCAGATTATTTCATGCCGGAACTTTGCCCATTAAATCATTTGAAATGTCAGTGTCACACGGGTAATACACTCAAGGTGTACAAATCTATAATCATGGATGAACAAATTCATCAAACAAATTCCATGTTCATATATTATCATCTCGTATTTCCATATATCATGTATCATCATTTTCATGAATTTCAGCTAGATACTTGTATTAATTCATTTCATGTTTATATTTTCTCATGTCAGGATTTTACCCATTGAATCATTGAAAACATCAATGGATACACAGGTAGTACACTAGAAGTGTACAAATCAAAAATCTGTCAATTCATACTTAGGAGTGCTCTTTAAAGCACATAATCGTGAAATCATCTTTCAAGCCATATAACAAGAAGCTCACAAAGAGCAATTAATCGGGAAGCTCAAAAAGAGCCTATCAGGAAGCTTATTCGGGCTATATAACAGGAAGTTCATAAGAGCCATAATCAGTAAGTTCACAAAGAACTTTTAATCAGGAAGCTCACGAAGAGCCTTTAATCAGGAGCTCCAGATAGCCATATATTGGGAAGTTCAAGTGAGCCATATCAGGACGCTCACAAAAAGCTGCGTTTGTGCCCGCAATATATGCAGGATCACAACCAATCATATAATAGAATGCTCACAAAGAGTTGCGGTAGTCCGCTACACATGCAAGATCACTATCGGTTAGGATGCTCGCAGGAACCATATAACTGGAAGCTCGAAAGGGCTTATAGCGGGATGCTCGTAGGAGCTGTGGTGTGTCCGCAACTGGTCGTTGTTTTGTCGAGTTTTAAAATTTATAAAGAGAATGATTGAACCTGGAAACTAACTCTGACAACGATTGAAGGCAAGTGTACCTATCGAACAGTAGTATAGCTTAGGCAAGACCGGATTGTCGAACCCAAAAAAACTAAAAGTACTAATACTAATTTTCTTTTTATTATCTAGCCTAAAATGAGTGAAGTTTTAATCTAAATTTAACTAACTACTAAGCTAAAGACACAAAGACAAAAAGAATGAATTGGGGAAAATACTGTTGGAAAAACTCAGTTGATTAAGACGATACCCTTAGGAAGAATCCACCTAGACTTCACTTGTTATCTAACACTGAACCAGATGATTTATTCACTTGACTTGATCCGTAAGATTCCCTAATTTATATTAAAGCCTCTCTCGAGGCGAATAACGTCTAACCCTAGGTTGATTAATTGAAATCTCTTTCTAATTAAAACCCCTAGAATCGCATTAACTCGATCTATGGACTCCTATATTAGGTTTCACCTTAATCCGACAAAATCTCGTCACCCTATCTCTAGGCGCACGATCAATTCCACTTAATTATGCTAGATCTACTTTTAAGCAAGGACTTTTGCTCCTCCACCTAAGCACATTCAACTTGAATCAATATCCCGAAAATATTAACACAAGAATTAAGCACACATAATTAAGAACAAATCAAGTATTTATCATATGGTTCAGAAAACAATAACAAGATCCGTCTTAGGTTTCATCCCCTTCAGGTATCTGAAGGGTTTAGTTCATAACAAAATAAAAGAAAACATCTCAGAAGAAAAGATAAAACAAAACATAAGAAATCCCTAAAACCCCCTGAAGGAATTGAAGAAGAGATCCGCCGTCTTGAGTAGAATTCCGGATTCTTGAGATGGATCAACTGGCTATCTTCGAGTGATTCCCACAAACCTGACCTTTTTTGGCTTGGCTCCTTGGCCTAGCTAACCGCCCTCACAAAAGACCTGGCAGAAGGCTTCTGCTGAACTCCCCGCTTAAGTTGCCCCCTAGGGTGTTTATATAGGCTTTGAGATGTCTTACTTGGCCCCTAAGTATCCTAATTCAAGTAGAATTCCTACTAGGGTGTTTGAATAGGCTTTGGAATGTGTTTATTTGCCTCCAAGTATCCTATTCCGAGTAAAACTCCTCTTGGCCGCGGTAGGGACATGCCCATGGCACACGCCCGTGTAAGTCATGGTCAGGCCGTGTTCGAGGCTGTCAAGTGGGGCACGGTGTGTGGATTGGGCCCAAGCCATGTGGATTTCGTGATATGGCCCATTTAGTCCGTTTAAGCCTGTTTCTCGTTCTTTTCATCATCCGGTGCTCTTCTGGGTATAAAACACGAAAGCAAAGGATTAAGAGCACCAAATTACACAAATCAAGGCTTAAATCATCCAAAAGTATGCTAAATGTGGGATTAAAATATGTTACTTTTATAGTTTATCAGCAACATATACATGACCACAACCAATCGGGAAATCCTGTATCCATCGAATTTCATTATTCAAACGGGATTTAATATTTATTGGGCTTTGTCAGATATGTAACCAATTTCATATATTTGGCATTTATAACATTCACATACACAACATTTAATTGAAGCATATAAATATACAAAATTTAGTTACACGAATTTACCTCGATAAATGTTCGTGTACGTAAAATCTACTAATACGACATTTTCTCTTTTCCTCGTTCTAATTTCAAATTTGGTCTATCCGAATCTATATGAATGAATTTAACATTAATTCATGTTTATTTCAATTCAATTCACATCTTAGAAAAATTACCATTTTGCCCCTAAACTTTTAATTAACGACGATTTCGTCTCTAAGCTCGAAAATGAAATTCATGCAATTTAATCCTTATTCCAAGCCTACCCGATTTTTACATGTAAAATTTACAGCCCATGTATTTCATAAAATTCATAATTTTTTTCATGAATTTTACATCTTTTCAATTTAGTCCCTAAATTATAATTTCATCAAAATTCCCTTTACAAAAGTTGTTTATCTATCAACAACCTTTCATTTTCTACCATAAAGCTTCATAGTTCATCTATGTTCATCCATGGAAAAACCCTAGAACCTTGATAACTTTGCAAATTAATCCCCGAGATAGCTAGATTAAGCTATTACAATCTCGAAAATATAAAAATCATTAAAAATGGGCAAGAATACTTACCTAATCAAGCAAAATAAGTTGGCTTGAGCTTAGGTTTCCATGCTTTTAATTTGGGAAAGATGATATAAATGATGATATTTTTATTTTTTTATCATTTATCATCTTTTATTATTTCACTTTCCAATTTCATCCTTTTCTTTATGTTATTTTCCATGGATGAATCATCATCCTTAACCACTAAGCATTTTTAATTGTCTATTTTACATATAAAGACCTCAAATTTTGAATTTCGTAGCTATTTAATCCTTTTAGCTATTAGAACTCAACTTTTGCACTTTGTGCAATTTGGTCCTTTATCAAATTAAACATGTAATCAATAAAATTTCTTTACGAATTTTTTATACGACATTAATATCATAATATAGACCACAAAATAATATAAAAATAATTTTTCTTTCGAAATTGGATTTGTGGTCACGAAACCACTGTTCTGATTTTACCGAAAACGGGCTGTTACAACAGTTTTTCAAGGAAGGTGTGGCAGTGAATTTTGTGCCTTTGCTCCATTTATAGGGCTGATGGAACTTGTAGGCAAGAGTTAGCTTCGGTGATACTGAAACTTAAAGGAAAATCATTGCTTGTTGCTATACTCAAGCTTGCTTGGAGTGCATATTTGTATGTGATATGGAGACAGAGGAACATGAGATATTTTGGTGCATCTTTCTTGACTGAAAATGCTATCTTGGTACAGATTAAATAGATTGTGCAGGCTCGCTTAGGAGGAAGACTAATCAATAGAACTGATCCTGTTAATGCTTCACTTTATGCTTCTTAAGGTATCATTGGTTAATTTGTTAGGATAGCTTAAAGTTACTGTACAATGTTTTTTGTTCTTTGTAGCAGTTTTAACTGCTTTCTTGGATAAATTAATTTCATCATTCATCCAAAAAAAAAAAAAGAGACGGTATTATTGGAATCGGGTTGGATTGAAAATTAATTGTTATATTGGTTCAAACAAAGAGATTGAATCATTCATTGAATGAATTGTTTAAAATCAATAAAAAAAACTCTAAAATTGAGGTAAAAATTGATTATTGAATCGATTGAACCAATTTATACTTTCTATTAATTATTTATAAATTTTAAATTATTTATTTAATTATCATTAAACTAATGATGAAATCATTTAAACTAAAAACTAATAATGTAACTCATTCGACCACTTATTCAATTAAAAAAAAAATGCTTTCTCATCCTGACTGTTTCATTAGGAACTATACTCTTCTCAAGTACCTCTCGCTAAATTCAAATTTTTAATGGTAATTATCTCTCATATACTTGTTCAATCCCACTTGTAAATTTTACCTAACGTTGTATGGCATAATCAATAAATAAAAAGTTAGTTTTGTATAATGTGTGTGAATGGATATTTTAATTGGATTAGAGATACAATTAGCCTCATGACAACTAGAAATAGCTAGTTGCCATACCATTTAAACTTGCCTAAGTCATATAAAAACTAGTTCTCCTAGCTTTCCATTTTAAATTTACTATCATACAATTAAATAAGATAAATACAATATAAAAAAAGTTTTACTTAAAACATTTTCATGAAAATAATTTTTGCAATCTAAGTTTTTACTATTTTTTGGTGTTTGAATAATTTTGCATAAAATATTTTCTATTGTTTGATAAATTTTCTTGAAATCATTATTTAAAAGTTGTTTTTAATGAAGCAAACATAACACAAATATTATGGTAACATTTACTTTTAACAATGGGCAAATTACCAGAAAATACCATTTTTTTACAAAATTTACGGAACAGGACCGGTTTTTTAATTATTTACCAGAAAGGGCCATTTCCCCCGAAAACGCGTCCACGTCAGCGCGTTTTCAGGGGATGCAGCAGGAAAGCGCGTCCACGAGGGAGCGCTTTCTGCCACATCAGCCAAAATCACGTCCTTGAGGGCGCGCTTTGCTGATGTGGCAAAAACGCTCCCTCAGGGACGCGTTTTGCCGCTTCCAACGGTAAAAAAAAATATAAAAACCCCCCACCCTTTCATTTTTTGCACATAAAAGTCCTAACTCAATTTTCTCTCAACTTTCTCTCAAATTCCTTTAAAGTTCCTCTCAAATTTCACAATAGTACTTTAATTTTTACAAAAAAAGCCCTGTTTAAAATTTTTTTAAATATTTTTTTGTTAAATTTAAAAATATTCGGTCGTATTAGCAATGACTGGAGAATTAATTAGTCTCGACAGTAAACACATCTCCGTCGACCAAATGACAATGGTAAGTTTTAAAAATTTATATAATGAATGATTGAGCCTAGAAACTAACTATGACAACGATTGAGGCAAGCAAACCTATCGAAAAGTAGTATAGTTTAGTGGCAAGACCGGATTGTCGAACCCAAAGGAACCAAAATTACTAATACTAACCTTCTTTTTATTATTTAGCCTAAGAATTAAGAGAATTATTATTTAATCTAAAATTAACTAACTATTAAGCTAAAGATACAAAGATAAAAAGAATGAATTGGGGTAAATACTTTTAGGAAAAACCAATTGATTAAGACAATACCCAAGGAAGAATCCACCTAGACTTCACTTGTTATCTAACTCTAAACCAGACGATTTATTCACTTGACTTGATTCGTAGGATTCCCTAATTTATATTAATACCTCTTTCGAGGTTATTAACGTCTAACCCTAGGTTGATTAATTGAAATCTCTTTCTAATTAAAACTCCTAGAATTGCATTAACTCGATCTATGGACTCCCATATTAGGTTTGACCCTAATCCGGCAGATTTTTGTCATCCTTTTTCTAGGGTTGCGATCAACTCCGCTTAATTATGCTAGATCTACTCTTAAACAGGGACTTTTGCTCCACTGCCTAAGCACATCAATACTTGAATCAATATCCTGAAATATCAAAGCAAGAATTAAGAACAAATCAAGTATTTATCATATAATTCAGAAAACAATAACAAGATCTGTCTTAGGTTTCATCCCCCTCAGGTATTTGAGGGGTTTAGTTCATAATGATAAAAGAATACATCTTAGAAGAAAATATAAAACAGAACATAAGAAAAACCCTAAAACCCCCTGAAGGAAATTGAAGGGAAGATCCTCCGTCTTGAGTATAACTCCGGCTTCTTGAGATTAATCAACTGGCTTTCTTCGAGTAAATCCCACAATTTTGGCCTCTCTGGCTTGGCTCTTCGGCCTAACTGGACGCCCGCTTTTAGGTCATACTTAGGGTGTTTATATAGGATTTTGGAATGTCTTTCTTCGCCCCTGAGTATCCTAATCTGAGTGAAATTAAAACAGGTCATGGCAGGGACACGCCCGTGGTACACACCCGTGTAAGTCGTATCCAGACCGTGGTCGGGCCTGTTAAGGAGGCACGGCCGTGTGGCTTAGGCCCAGGCCGCGTGCATTTCGTACTTTGGCCCATTTTCTCCGTTTTTGGCCCATTTCTCGTTCTTTTCATCCCTTAGTGCTCTCCTAAGTATAATACATGAAATTAAAGGATTAAGAGCACCAAATTCCACAATTCAAGGCTTAAATCATCCAAAAGTATGCTAAATGTGGGATTAAAATATGTATATATTACAGTTTATCAACTATTTAATAGTTTTTAGGTTTATGCAATTTTAATTAATTTTTATTTTATAATTTTTTAAACAGTCTGTAGATCAGGTGTTGCAATGCTATATTCACAATATGCCTGGTCCGCCATCACCATTGATCGAGAATTACTTGCGGGAAGCGGGTTTTTGGCACGTGGGCATGATAGGTCGGGGGTGCAAGTTGGACCCGAAGCTAATCAGTGCGTTGATAGAGAGGTGGAGACCTGAGACGCACACTTTCCATCTTCCATGCAGAGAGTGTACTATCACTCTAGAAGACGTACATTTGCAATTGGGATTGCCGGTGGATGGGTGTGTAGTCACCGGGTTCGCAACTTCTGGCGATTGGGGAGCCGTATGCTACGAGCTTTTGGGTGCTATTCCGGATAACATTTACGGAGGTCGGATCGAGATGGGCTGGTTGCGAGACACATTCCCAGAGCCTGATAATGATTCGACCGAAATAGAAAGAATACGGTATGCTCGGGCATCTATTCTTGAGATGATTGGAGGGTATCTGATGCCGGACTTGCCACGAAACCTCGTACATCTGAAATGGCTACTGAAACTCGTTGATTTTAGAGCAGCCGGTGAATTGAGTTGGGGGTCTGCCGTGCTAGTAAAATTGTATCGGGAGATGTGCGGGGCGACGCGGCCGAATAAAGCGAAAATCAGAGGTTGCCTATCACTACTGCAATCATGGGCACGGTTTCGATTTCCATTTTTACGTCCTTGAGTTGACCACCCATATACATTCCCACTCATAACGAGGTAAATTTAATATTAGATTTTACAATTATTACGTAGATTTAAAATATAATTGTATGCTAAAAATTTTATTAATTAGGTGGAACCATTTGACGAGTTATGTTGGAATACCTACATCGCTTGAAGATTTACGACTTCTATTAGAGCAACGGTCGGAAGCACAAGTAAGTATTAAATAAAATATATTTTCGTAATAAAATAGTCGTTTCGTATTTAGTATTTAGTATTTGGTATTTAGTATTTCTATTAGAGCAGGGGTTTTTAGTGTTTTTTTAATAATTATTTTTTGAAAGGTTATATTATTGAATATAAAAATTTAAATATATATGTTTAATAATATTCAACATTTTTGTAACACCCCAAACCCAGCCTAGAAGTTTAGACCAAACTCAAGATGCTACATTGATCACCGAAGTGATCATGGAAAAATTTTACAAAACCAGTCGACCTTAATTTCAATTCCGAACACAATTCATATCTTTACGAAACCAAAACATTTAATCGTTTAAAGTTCTTCCGATAAAGTTACCGTTAAGTATGAAAAATAACCAGCATAAATGTACGAATGAAAATCTCAAGTGGAATCTGTACCATAGTCTTATAAAACCTTACAGCTCGAAAACAGTATAATCAAAATATAATTTAGAAAGTAGAACAGAAATAAGCTTTTGAAACCATGACCATTCGAGACCTCCGCATATCGAGCCCGGCGTCAGAATTCAGAAGGGTACCTGAAAGAGGAAACAGAAGAGGGGGTGAGCTATTCAAGCTTAGTGTGAGATCAAAACCGTCTAACTACAGAATCAGATACAAAAAGCCAAAAAACAGTTCAAAAGCAGAACATACTTATAGCACTATACAAATCCAGATGGTAGGCTCGAAACAGAAGTTCCGACAATTATTACAATTTGATAAACCGCAATAGTAACATATTTTAGGCCCACATTTAGCATGCTTTTGGATGATTTAAGCCTTGAATTGTGTAATTTGGTGCTCTTAATCCTTTGTTTTCATGTTTTATACCCAAGAGAGCACCGAAGGATGAAAAGAACGAGAAACGGGCCCAAAATGGAGTAAATGGGCAATATCACGAAATCAACACGGCCTGGGCCCAAGACCACGTGGCCGTGCCTCATTCAACAGACTTAAACACGACCTGGCCACGACTTACACGGGCGTGTGCCATGGGCTTGTCCCTGCCGTGATAGAGAGAAGTTTCACTCGGATTAGGATACTTAGAGGCGAAGAAACACATTCCGAAGCCTATATAAACACCCTAAGTATGACCTAAAAGGGGGGAACCCAAGGCTTTAGTCAGGGGGCGTCCAGCTAGGCCAAAGAGGGCAGAGTTGTGGGGATTTGCTCAAAGATAGCCAGTTGATTCATCTCAAGAAGCCGAAATCATACTCAAGACGGAGGATCTCTCCTTCAATTCCTTCAGGGGGTTTTAGGGATTTCTTATGTTTTGTTTTATCTTTTCTTTTGAGATGTATTCTTTTATTATTATTATGAACTAAACCCTCAGATACCTGAGGGGGATGAAACCTAAGATGAATCTTGTTATCGTTTGCTGAACTATATGATAAATATTTGACTTGTTCTTAATTATGTGTTCTTAATTCTTGTGTTGATATTTTTGGGATATTAATTCAAGTGTGATGTGCTTAGGTGGAAGAGCAAAAGTCCCTGTCTAAGAGTAGATCTAGCATAATTAAGCAGAGTTGATCGCACGCCTAGAGATAGGGTGACAAGATTTTGCCTGATTAGGGTGAAACCTAAAATGGGAATCCATAGATCGAGTTAATGCAATTCTAGGGGTTTTAATTAGAAAGAGATTTCAATTAATCGACCTAGGGTTAGACGTTAGTCGCCTCGAGAGAGGGATTAATATACGTTAGGGAGTCTTACGGATCAAGTCAAGTGAATAAATCGTCTGGTTCAGAGTTAGATAACAAGTGAAGTCTAGGTGGATTCTTCCTTGGGTATCGTCTTAATCAATTGGTTTTTCCTAAAATTATTTTCTCATTTTCATTCTTCTTTGTCTTAGAGTCTTTAGTTTAGTAGTTAGTTAATTTAGATTAAACAACAAATTCCCTTTATTTTAGGCTAGATAATAAAAAGAGAGTTAGTATTAGTACTTTTGGTTCCTTTGGGTTCGACAATCCGGTCTTTCCTTAACTATACTATTGTTCGATAGGCGCGCTTGCCTCAAATCGTTGTCATAGTTAGTTTCCAGGTTCGATCATTCTTTATATAAATTTTAAGACTTTGACATCGCATAAAAATCAATGATCAAGTTTTTGATAAGCTGCCAATAGATAAGCTGCCAGTTCAGTTCAATTTCAATCTTCATTCTCTTCACAATCCCACCCAAAAACATTATATGCATATGTATGTAAGCAAACACATGAACAGAAACAGAGTACAAGATTACAGACATCCATTCACATCCAGTCTGTCAGATACAGATAAGAGTGTACTCAATTACCCATATTCAGATTCAATGGCTAAGTAACCTTACAGAATAGTGACACCTAGTCAGACAATCAAACAGAAGCATATTGCACACACACACACTCCATCAACCGGGTTCAGAAGCAAACATGTTACGCAACCAATCACGAATCTCACCTAAATCGAAGTCGAAGCAGAGTCATAATGTAATGACCCAAAATTCACGGGCATAAAAAAAAAGTGCAATATTGGGCCTCCGTCTTAGTAAATCAAGTTCGTAAACAATTATTAGGAGTAATTAGGAGTCTAGTAGTGTGCTTGATTAGGCTTTAATTAGGTGAATTTAGCTTAATTGAGAGAAATTAGGAAAAAGGACTAAAGTGAATAAAGGGTAAAAGTTGAATTGTAGATTAAAAGAAAGTATAAAGGGCCAAAATGGCAATTAAGCCAATTCATAAATATGAGGCGGCATAAGTTGATTGAATTGAAGATATTACATGATATTTAATTAATAATTATTAAGGTTTAATACTAAATTATAAATTATAATAATAATTATTATATTATGAAATAAGTTAAATAAAGACAACTGTATGGTAATGATTTAATACAAGTGTATTAATTAAAATACATACAATTCTAATACATGTATTATTCAAGTATAAGATATTTTTTATTTATTTTTATTAAGTAAAAGATAATTATTAGATAATTAATTGAATTATAAGATTTTTACAAGTGTATGGTATAGATTGATATTGTACATTTATGAATAAAATATATATGTACATTTGTAATATTATTATTTGTTGCTTAATAGAAATTTATTAAATAAATAAGATAATTGACAAATATATGGTACAAAATTTATACAAGTGTAATAATATAAATATGTACAAATGTAATTAAACAATTGATTTACTTAAAATTTAAGCATAAGATTTTTTATATTAATATTATATTAATTATTAAGTAATTAAAACAATTAAGTAAATAAAATAAAGTAAATAAAAGAAACTAAAGAAAGAAAACAAGTAAAAAAACAAAAAGAACAGCAGAAGCCATTCGAACAGGGGAAGAAAGAATAGGAAAGAAAAATAAAAGGGAAAACTATGGATTTGAAGCTTGAAGTTTAATTGGTAAGTTAAACTAAGTCATTTTCTCTTAAATTTGATGTTTTAGAAGTTTTAAAACAAGGTTTTGATGGAATTAAGTTGACATTTTGTAAGTTCATAGGTTTTCAAGTTGATGTTGAACAAAAAGATGAATTAGGGATTTAAATGAATGAAATTCAAGTTAGAATACATAAAGGGACTAAATTGTAAAGTAAGCTATAAGTTTTATGTTGTAGGGACTAAATTGAGGAAAATTTGAAATTAGTGAAATATACTGAAAATTTAGTAGTTAAATTTGAGTTTGGATGAAATTTGAATAGAAATAGAGTGTGAATTAAAGTAGGAAAGTAGATAAATCTAGTTAGGATTAAATTGGAATTAGGATATAAATTGAATAGAAATTCAATTATTATTATAAATTAATGTTGTAATTAATAGTGTAAAATTATTATTATTTTTGTAGCTAACAAGGAACTCGAGGCATCGGCACACAAAGGAAAGGAGGAGGTTATCGAGGAATAATCGAGTAAATTCGGGTTTGTATTACTATAATTCAAATTATTTATTATTTAATGTTAAATTTAAATTATGTGTATGGTAAGTAAATAATAAGGTAAGTGACTTTATTGAATTGAATTTGGAAAATTGAATTGAATGAGAATATGTGTTAGTATTGAATTATATTTTGATTGGTGATTGGAAAAGTGTAATTGATATTGAAATTGAATTTTTTATGAAAGTGAAAATGAAATTGAGAAATAATTTGAATACCCTATTAACTAGTCGAGCTGAGTCGCATATAGTTGGCATGTCATAGGATTTGGAAGAGTACGGGATTTATCGGCTTTGCCGATCAGGCACTTTATGTGTCATATTTTAGGCACCTCGTGCGTCGTATCAGGCACCTCGTGTATCGTTTCAGGCACTTATGTGTCGTATACTGATCAGGTACTCTGAACCGTTTTAGGCACAATGTGCTGTACTGGTGTGTTTGGGTTGGAATCTGTGTATCCGTCAAAGTCCGGATTGTTAATAGGGTGAATAACTGAAATGAGAGATTTATATGAATCTGATTGATCGTACTATTGAAAATATTGAAGGAAATGAGAAAATTGAATTGTGGATTGAAATTGAAATTGGAAATGGAAATGGAAATGAAAAGCATGAACTAAATGTTCGCGTAGTAAATGTAACTAAAGTTATGACATATGATTGAAATTGATGCATAGTTAAAAGTGTATTGTTAATACTAATATAGTTTAAGAATGAATTAATGTATGAGAAATTCAATTGTTATATACTTGATATTTATATTTTATTATGGTTATTATAGTTTGAATTATGGTAATACCACTGAGTATAAATACTTAGCGTACGATTGTTTTCGTGAGCAGGTTAAAAGAAGTCCAGAGTCCCAGTCCCGGTCCAGCATCCAGAACAATTCTGACTCCAGCATTAATTTTGGTGATGCTTTCTCCCTAATCGAAAGTGGCATGTACTAGGTGTTGTATAGGTTACATAGATATACTTGTAATGTTGGTTGTAAAAATGGTATACCATATTTTGATATTAGTTTAATAAAATGGTAAATAAGAGATTATATAATTTGGCATTAAGTTAGAATGGAAAATGAATGAAGTTATTAGTTAATTTTGAATGATATTATGAATGTTTAGTTATTAAATTACTATGTTAATGAATTGGTCATGATTTAGGTGTATTTGAGTTTAAATTGTTTTCAGTTGTGCCATTAGTTTTGGATTGGTTATTGTTTGAAAATTGCAAGGAATGTTAGATGTTTATAAATGGGATATATCAAGTTAAAAAAAAAAAAGAAATTTGGAGTACTCGAACAAGTTCTGTTCCATTTCTAATATGTGATTTAACCTCGAAGGTCCATTAAAAGGGATTTTATGATTTAATTTTTATATGTTTGTTATTTATTTGTGAATTGCTCGTAAATTGACCGATATGTTTTGTAATGCCTCGTAACCCTGTTCCGGCAACGGTTCGAGTTAGGGGGTGTTACACATAATTACCCTTACTAAAGCTTAGCCAAGGGTTAAAAAACATAGAGTCACAAGTACACTTAAATTGACCTAGAACCAAAATCTGGTGAGATAGGGCCACACGCCCGTGTGCTTCGGCCGTGTGGAACAGTCTAGGCCGTGCAGGGGTCCAAACGCCCATGTGCTGGGTAGCTCACGGCCGTGTGACAACGGCACACACCTGTGTGGTGTAGGGACACGGCCGTGTGAAATGGCCGTGTAACTTACTACCCAATTTCGCTAAAGTCAAGTGCAGAGCAGACATGGCCGTGTGAGGGTTTCACACGCTCGTGTGCCACCAGACATGGCCGTCTGTTCCGAAACACTCGCCCGTGTGGGATCCCTAAATTCCCAAATCAGCCACACGGCCATGTGGCCAAGCCTTGGTTGTCTATAAAACCCTAATTCTCAAACCCACACGCCCGTGTGCCCAGGGGACACGGTCGTGTGAAAATCGACAAAATCCCCAAATCGGTCACATGGCCGTGTAGCACCAAATTTGGCCTGAAAACTCTAGCACCCAATTTCACACGGCTGTGTGGGTCACACATGCCCGTGTGGCCTTCGAGATGGTCACGAAACCACCCTAAAACAGCCCCAAAACTATCGTTTCAACCACCAAATCCGTCCCCAACCTTTGCCCTATCAACATATATCAAAAAGTGACAATTTCTCATCACTTCCATCGACTAAAACCTAAAACCAACGGTTTAGCCTACTGTTAAGAAACCCTAAACATAAAATTTGCAAAAAGGAAATAAAACAGTGTAGTAAAAGTTTGAATCCCACACCTGAATCGACGATGAAGAAGACGACAGTTAAGCAGAAATCCCCGATGCCAAAATCCAAAAGAAAAGCAAAACGAAAAGAAAAAACCCGGAAAAGAACGTCCAACCAAAAGAAAATAAGAAGAATAAAAATCAAAATAACATCAAATAAAAGTAAATAATAATATAATAGGTTATTAATTCTAACTAAAAACCAAATACTCTTTTAGGAAAATAAAATTTAATATATCCCTCACAGAACGCACTCACAAGGACTCGAACCCCGAACCTTGTGGTAAACTAACACTCCACTTACCCACCAGACCAGCAAGCCCATTCTGCCACTAAATTGCACAACTAAACACATATGTACTGTGACAGACCAATTTTGACCCTAATCGGAACGGTGGTTTCGGGACCACGAATCCGAGCCCAATAAACATTTTAACATTTTATCTTGTGTCTATTATGGGTGAATTGATGTATGTGAATGTTTCGTAGGAGAATTTAACCATTTGAGTGTCTAATTGGCAAAAAGGATTAAATTGCTAAGGGAACCAAGGTAGTGAACATGAAGTAAAAAGGGGCTAAGTGACTTATTTATTAAACATAGGGATTTGCATGTCAAATTCCCCGTAATTCAAATGGTGGACGGTAAGCATGCAATAGATGAATTATGGTCTTAAAATATTAACTTTTTTTTACATTATTATATTATAAGCATGCCAAGAATATTGTGTTTTCTAAGTATTTTATAATTTAAATATTATTATACTAAAAGCATGCTAAAATAATGTGTTAGTAGAATTAAACAAAAAGGAAATTATTTTACATCTCTTCCCTCATTCATCTCCTACCCGAATTTACCTTCAAGAAGAGAAGAGAACTTCACCCTCTCCATTCGGCCTTTGCATGTATTGAGTAAGGTAAGAATTTGAACTTTAACTTAGTAACCTATCCTTAAAATGGGTTGATTTCTTTGATCTTTATTGAAAAACAAGTAAAAAATTTGTTATCATTAGGCAAGGTGAGGTTCGGCTATGGGCATAAATCTATAGCTTATTGTGCAAATAAAAATTTAGATAAATGAGAAATTGTAGCATGAGTTTGCAAGAAAATTGTTTTAGTTTATGCAAGAGAATGTTTTCATATTGGCCGAATGTGAGGAATTCATTCATGAACCCTTTTCTCTAGTTTTGATGTTCGGTCATTTATATATAGTATAATTGACCATGGATGATTGTTTATGCATAGATATAGTTATTGGGGGAGCTATGTATAAGAGTCAATTGTTTGAGGTAAATTAGTGGAAGGGGTAAAATGATAGAAGGAAGAGTTATGGAGAATCCTAGGGACCTAGTGACCATTCGGCCATTGAGGAGAAATACTAATTGGTTGCAAATTGTATTGTGGGATGCTATGAGTTAAATTGAATAAATGGAATGCTTAAATTTTGTGTGATTATTGTTTTAAATTAAACGAATGAAGTAGGAAATTAGGTTCTTAATTTTTCTTAAATTAAGCTATGTGTGTTTTGTTTTGAGTTGAGCAAAAAGGGATAGGATGTATATGAATAAAATTTACTTAACATTTCTTAGATCGGGAACAAAAAGAGAAGGAACAAGATCGAGGAAAAACAAAGGTTCTCGAATAGCCGATTTGCACGGCCTATCGACAACCGAGGTAAGACCTTAAGCTATAGTATATTGGAGAATTATTTATGAATCTATTGTACGATAATGTTTGATAAATTTTAGTAGATATTCATGTCATAACCGAATGTATATAAGCCTTTTAGAAGGGTTTGATTGTTTGATGTAAATAAGCCAAAGTACATTCATTATGTGATATAGTTATGAAAGGTGTTAGCAATGATTAATTGCATTAATGTGTTTCGGGCTTTAAGCCTAGCAGGCCTAGTGCCGGTGATTTAATTCAGGCTTTTACGCCTAGCAGGCCTAGTGCCGGTGATTTAATTCAGGCTTTTACGCCTAGCAGGCCTTGTGCCGGTGTTACTTATCGGGCTTTTACGCCTAGCAGGCCTTGTGCCGGTGTTATTTATCGGGCTTTTATGCCTAGCAGGCTTGATGCCGGTGTTGTATTTCACAAACTAGAAACCGAAATTGTGTTCGAGAAAAATAAAACAAATTTATCGAGTTAACGGCTCAGGTGAGTATGTAAAGTAGGAATGAGCTTCTTACTTAATTAAGATAAGGTAAACTAGTGATTCAGTGATTTATTACCAATGGTATGTGTTCTCGGTTTTATTGATGAATGATGTGGTATCGTGACTTTGGCCGTTTAATATGTAGATATAAGACTAGGTGTATTCGGCCACCAGGGTGGTTGTATAATTAATGACATGTTATAATAATTGATATCCAAGTATATGAATAATTATACCTATGGTTATATGATGACACATTGGGTCTTAAAGATTGGATTACGAACAAATATTTTTGATCATAAATATGTGGGTAAGGAGAAATTTTCCTACAAATTCATACTTAGTTACATGGATATGAAATTGAAAGCTTGATAATGAATATGAGTACAAGCTTACAAGTTGAATTGTTGATGTTTGAATGTTATATTTTTTTTTATGAAATTAGGACTTACTAAGCTAGCAAGCTTATCGTGTGAAATGTTTCCTCTGTTTTATAGATTAGGTATAAGCTACAAGCTCGTTGGGATCGTTCGGGAAGTCGCCCACACTATCAATCTACATTTTGGTACTCTTCCATTTGGTTTTAAACGAAGGCATGTATAGGAAAGACTTTGTCTTTGTTTTGATGAAAATTTAAGGTTCATGTGTATAATAGCCATGCGAATATGGCTAAATTTTTAGTTAAGTATGCTTTTTGTGCTTTTGATACAAATGTCGGTTTATGTTGGCAATGTTTATGCATCCTTAATCGAAGTTTAATCGTTTTGATAAGAAAATGTATGTATACGAAATGAATTCTTGAATTAGGGATGTGGGTATGTTCGGTTATAAGCTAGTTTTTCATAATTTGCAACGAAACAGCTTGTAGTAGCAGCAGTGATGTGATTTAGAAAAATCACCAAAAATAGGGTATATTGAATTAGAAGGTGAATGAGATATGAAATTAAACCTTATTGTGTCTATTTTTACATGAAAGAAACAGAGTAGCCAAAGGTTTTATATATTATGAGATAATTAAGTTTTAGTGAAAATCGCTCTGAATGAATTCGTGAGTCACTGTTCTGTTTTGGAAAAATTGTCAAAAATTGTATATAAATAATTAAGAAGCATGGTATATATTTGTAGAATCCTTAATGAGTCTATTTTTCATTGGTATAAACAAGAACATTATTGGAAATTTTTGAAATGAGATAACTGTAGTTTTGTAAAGCCAGGTCAGAATTGTCAAGCAGTGTAATAAGGGTAACTTTGATGAATAAACTGTACTAATTGGCCACATGAAAAATTCTGGAAAAATTATGGTGAAAAGTAATATGACTCTAGTTTCAAGGAAAATTTACGGATCTAAATTTCGAGTTTTGTAACTCGAGTTATGGTCGATTTAGTCAGCGTCGCGCAGTTGGACAGCTTTAAAATTTTATGCCCTGAGTTAATAGTCAAGTCTAGTAATGCCACGTACTCGATTTCGGCATGGGTTTCGGGTAAGGGGTGTTACATTTGATTGGTATCAGAGCTTACGGTTTAGTCGATTCTAGGACTACCGTAGCGCGTGTAACATCCCCAAACCCGGCCTATTCACTACGACCGAATTTGGTTATGTCACTGCGGAAAAACGGTGGAAAATTCTATTTAACTTAGAAAAAGAAAAAAAAATTTTAGCAAAACTTGTTAAACTTTTGAAAATCCATGTTTGTTTGATATTGTATGAGAAAAACTTTGATATCATATAAATATTATAAAATGCCCAAAAGTAAACCTTAGTGAATATAAGACAAATTTTGAATAAATAAGTTGTTAAAATAAATTCGTTTCCACTTAGTAATTTAATATAATCCATTCATAGTTTAAAATAATACCAAAAACATAAAATGGCCTTTATTACAACCCAACAATTCAAATAAAGTACTTATGTCAAAATCAAGCATGAAATAATTAAACATCATCCTCGGCATGGGCCACCTTGTCCTCTCCGATCCCGGTCCAGCTTTATGCACTACCTGAAATGGTTAAAGGAAAAAGGTGAGTCACCAAGACTCAGTGTGCAACCCTTTTTCCCGGATTAGCAAAATATCATATACAAACATAACCATGATCATCATGCATCCAATTAATATGCACCCAACCTAGCCATCCACAACACCTTTCTCTACCCCGTGTGGTACCAAACCACTGGTGGTGCCAAACCACAGGTGACGTATAGTCACAGATGTGATGCCAAATCACTGGAGGTGCCAAACCTCTGGTGTCCGAAGACACAAAGTGTGTTACCAAAACACTGGTGACCGAAGTCACAAAACAATTGATGGGGCCAACCCATCGTGTGATACCAAATCACTGGCGTCAATCCCTCAATACCGCCTTGTGGGGCCAACCCACTGTGGTGCAAAACCACGGGGACGAGACGCTGAGGTGCCAAACCTCTGGTGACCCAAAGTCACAAAGTGTGTTACCAAAACACTGGTGCTCGTCAGCACAAAATATCACTGCCCCCTCCACTCATATCACCCATCATCATACCAACTCATGTATAGTATTCAAATCATGCAAACATGTTTAACGTTGCATCTCATAGCACATACATCATAAATCATGACATCATGTATCAATAACAGTACTCATAATGAAACGGACTTACCTGAATCCGTGCACATACCCCATAGGGTATCATAACACTCAACCATACTATTTCGGTTTTACCAATCAATCAGTTTGTCAAACATATACAAAGTAAGAAGTGTGTTAGTTTACACACCTGGTTACTAATGCGACTATCAAATCCCGTAGATCAAGATCTAACGCACTAGATCCCCCTTCCTTAACACTTTTCGAGCACTAACCACAACCCGAGATATGCGAGATCAAGCCTTCCCCTACAATCGGCCAGAACTAAACAACATAATCATGCTAATCAACCTCTAAGGGTATAATCGTAATTTTACCTACTAAGGGTATTTTCGTAAATTCACACCTGCAATGGCCTTTCTGAAGGCCTAATGTCGCCACTAGCGACTCAGCTACCATTTCCGGTTGTACCGGATGATTGGGCCTAAAACCCGATTTCGGCCCATCCGGGCCCACACGCTCGTGTGGCCCACCTAACATGAATCTAGCCACGTATATAACTTCCACCTAGTCTAGTTCAACATATACTAACCAATCATGCAATTTACTCATATGGGCCCATGGGCCCATTGGGCTCACTTCGGCCCATCGAGGCCCAAGCAGCCCCAACCCACAAGAATACTACTGATGGCCTCAACTATCGCGTCGAAGCCCCACACGTGCGCTCGCACGCTCGTGTGGCTACTAATGCCGTGTGACCGGCATTTCGGCATTTACCGCTTTACAACTAGAGTAGAGAAAGTTACACACCTGATAGGACTCTTGGGCTAATCCGCGCTCCGACCACTCTTGTGCCCAAACGCCCTCCAAGATGTGTTTACTCTCCTCCCAGGATGCTCCTTATATAGCTAGCTCTTCACCTTCATTCTTTGTGTCTTTCCGATGTGGGATCCCTTCCTCAGTAGAGTTTAAATTCAACTGAAACTCTGCCGTCCAATCCGCAAAATAAATACTCCCTTGCTTCTCATGAGATTCGAACCCAGGCTCCCTTGCAACATAATCCACGCCACTAACCACTTGGCCACAAGCTCCTCTTGTGTCTTAAACCATGCGCAACTAAATATAAACTATGGGCCAAATTCTAAGGTCCAAGCAAAAAGAAACCAAAATGCAAAAGCCAAGACTTGAACCTTGGACCTCCTTCCTTCCTTGTGGCGTCACCCCCTTGTCTCTATGTGGCGTCACTTTGCCACTACACCACACACTCCACTTGTGTCATTTTCTCCATATTTTATTCTTAAGGCCTATCTGCCCACTTCCAGGGTTTTTTTTCACCTAAAACCAAAATTTCCCCAAAGCCAATATTTGATCCCGGGACTTCATAGAAGCCCTCTAACCTTCCAAAATCACTTATCCAATAGGTCTAACTTGCATTTAAGCCGATCTCTTATTCTCTAAAAATTTAAACGCTACTACACTTAAGGCCCATTGGGCTCAATTCTCCTAGGCCCAATTTCAAGATGTTACAAATCTACCCTCCTTAAAGAAATTTCGTCCTCGAAATTTCCAACTAACTAACAGTCGCACATCCTACCACACTACGCTCTTGCTGCGCACTCTGATCTTAAAAAAGCTGTGATTCCACCTTGACCACGCCCGCGACAACCACATCCCCTAGAACTCATATCTAGCGTCGCGATTTAATCTGATTAAAAGTTTTATGCATTAGGAATTTTGTTCCACTGTTTTATCTACGAGCAAATTTTTATGAACAGAAGTTTCTGGAAGTCGTTCTTTCGAGCAATCAAAGTTTCATCTCAAGTTCTCTGTTCTAATTCAAACATTCACATACTTCACTAAAGACACATTCATTCATCCATGTCACTTTCTTGAGCATTCCCAACCCAGGGGTAATTTCGACATTTTCCTATAGGGGTATTTCGGTAATAACTCAGGGTCAATTTGAAAATAGTTTTCAAATTAAAGATATTTCAAAGTTTACAAAATCTCAGGAGTCATCTTGAAAATTTTGTTTTTCAAACAAAGTGTGTTGCAAAAATTTCAGAAAGCAGGGTTATTTTTGTAATTTTGGAAATCATGGGCATTTTTGTAAATTCTCCAAATCATAATTCCACAATATTTCACAAAATGTAATTTCTGATATTTGCTAAAATAGGAATATTTCAGTAAAAGTTGAGAGAAATCTGAAAATTTAGAAACCCAAGGGCATTTTGGTAATTTCATCATCCTGGGGTATTTTCGTAAATTTTCACAAACCAAGGTATCTTAATGTTTGAAATTCCGAGATTTTGGTATTTTACAAAGTAAAGAGCATTTTATCAAAAATTAAGGGTAATACGGGAATTTTATAACATAGGGGCATTTTTGTAATTTTCCCACTAGGGCATTTTGGTAATTTTGTAAACCGAGAAAACATCTTTCAAAATCTGATTTAGAGTTTTACAAACCAAAGGGGTAAAGTTGAAAATTTTAAAAACAGAAAGTTTAAAAACAGCAAGGCTAGTTCCCTTTCGGGTTTTAATAATCGGTTTAGCCTATGAACAAGTCCTCTTGGTTAAGGTGAACCGTAGCAACGCACCAGGTAGGATTCCTGCGAAGAGGAGGTGGGTCACGAGGACTGCTTAAGTACCAAGCTCTTCCGAATCCAATCCTAGACATGCGTACCAAGGTTACCACACCTTAACTCGGCGACTTACTTCACAGGTTTGTTTAAGAGCTTTAAGTCTTATGCATATGTTTGAGTAGACTAGTCCTAGGGTCCAATAGTCCTAACTTTCTAATCTACGAGCCCAAACTAAGCCCAAATCAATTCATGTAAACAATTCACTTCAAGAAAGTCCGAAGTACTTACCTGGTGGACTTCGGGTCGGAGGTACAGGTGCCATGCCAGAATACCTGAAAACCTTTTTATAAAACCCATATCTTTGAAAAGCCCATTTTAAAAAAAAATGTTTTTGGGCCCAAAATCCTCAAAGCCGAGTTTTGAACCGGGCTCTGATACCAAACTGTAACATCCCCAAACCCGGCCTATTCACTACGACCGAATTTGGTTATGTCACTGTGGAAAAACGGTGGAAAATTCTATTTAACTTAGAAAAAGAAAAAAAAATTTTAGCAAAACTTGTTAAACTTTTGAAAATCCATGTTTGTTTGATATTGTATGAGAAAAACTTTGATATCATATAAATATTATAAAATGCCCAAAAGTAAACCTTAGTGAATATATAAGACAAATTTTGAATAAATAAGTTGTTAAAATAAATTCGTTTCCACTTAGTAATTTAATATAATCCATTCATAGTTTAAAATAATACCAAAAACATAAAATGGCCTTTATTACAACCCAACAATTCAAATAAAGTACTTATGTCAAAATCAAGCATGAAATAATTAAACATCATCCTCGGCATGGGCCACCTTGTCCTCTCCGATCCCGGTCCAGCTTTATGCACTACCTGAAATGGTTAAAGGAAAAAGGTGAGTCACCAAGACTCAGTGTGCAACCCTTTTTCCCGGATTAGCAAAATATCATATACAAACATAACCATGATCATCATGCATCCAATTAATATGCACCCAACCTAGCCATCCACAACACCTTTCTCTACCCCGTGTGGTACCAAACCACTGGTGGTGCCAAACCACAGGTGACGTATAGTCACAGATGTGATGCCAAATCACTGGAGGTGCCAAACCTCTGGTGTCCGAAGACACAAAGTGTGTTACCAAAACACTGGTGACCGAAGTCACAAAACAATTGATGGGGCCAACCCATCGTGTGATACCAAATCACTGGCGTCAATCCCTCAATACCGCCTTGTGGGGCCAACCCACTGTGGTGCGAAACCACGGGGACGAGACGCTGAGGTGCCAAACCTCTGGTGACCCAAAGTCACAAAGTGTGTTACCAAAACACTGGTGCTTGTCAGCACAAAATAACACTGCCCCCTCCACTCATATCACCCATCATCATACCAACTCATGTATAGTATTCAAATCATGCAAACATGTTTAACGTTGCATCTCATAGCACATACATCATAAATCATGACATCATGTATCAATAACAGTACTCATAATGAAACGGACTTACCTGAATCCGTGCACATACCCCATAGGGTATCATAACACTCAACCATACTATTTCGGTTTTACCAATCAATCAGTTTGTCAAACATATACAAAGTAAGAAGTGTGTTAGTTTACACACCTGGTTACTAATGCGACTATCAAATCCCGTAGATCAAGATCTAACGCACTAGATCCCCCTTCCTTAACACTTTTCGAGCACTAGCCACAACCCGAGATATGCGAGATCAAGCCTTCCCCTACAATCGGCCAGAACTAAACAACATAATCATGCTAATCAACCTCTAAGGGTATAATCGTAATTTTACCTACTAAGGGTATTTTCGTAAATTCACACCTGCAATGGCCTTTCTGAAGGCCTAATGTCGCCACTAGCGACTCAGCTACCATTTTCGGTTGTACCGGATGATTGGGCCTAAAACCCGATTTCGGCCCATCCGGGCCCACACGCTCGTGTGGCCCACCTAACACGAATCTAGCCACGTATATAACTTCCACCTAGTCTAGTTCAACATATACTAACCAATCATGCAATTTACTCATATGGGCCCACGAGCCCATTGGGCTCACTTCGGCCCATCGAGGCCCAAGCAGCCCCAACCCACAAGAATACTACTGATGGCCTCAACTATCGCGTCGAAGCCCCACACGTGCGTTCGCACGCTCGTGTGGCTACTAATGCCGTGTGACCGGCATTTCGGCATTTACCGCTCTACAACTAGAGTAGAGAGAGTTACACACCTGATAGGACTCTTGGGCTAATCCGCGCTCCGACCACTCTTGTGCCCAAACGCCCTCCAAGATGTGTTTACTCTCCTCCCAGGATGCTCCTTATATAGCTAGCTCTTCACCTTCATTCTTTGTGTCTTTCCGATGTGGGATCCCTTCCTCAGTAGAGTTTAAATTCAACTGAAACTCTTGCCGTCCAATCCGCAAAATAAATACTCCCTTGCTTCTCATGAGATTCGAACCCAGGCTCCCTTGCAACATAATCCACGCCGCTAACCACTTGGCCACAAGCTCCTCTTGGTCTTAAACCATGCTCAACTAAATATAAACTATGGGCCAAATTCTAAGGTCCAAGCAAAAAGAAACCAAAATGCAAAAGCCAAGACTTGAACCTTGGACCTCCTTCCTTCCTTGTGGCGTCACCCCCTTGTCTCTTATGTGGCGTCACTTTGCCACTACACCACACACTCCACTTGTGTCATTTTCTCCATATTTTATTCTTAAGGCCTACCTGCCCACTTCCAGGGTTTTTTTTCACCTAAAACCAAAATTTCCCCAAAGCCAATATTTGATCCCGGGACTTCATAGAAGCCCTCTAACCTTCCAAAATCACTTATCCAATAGGTCTAACTTGCATTTAAGCCGATCTCTTATTCTCTAAAAATTTAAACGCTACTACACCTAAGGCCCATTGGGCTCAATTCTCCTAGGCCCAATTTCAAGATGTTACAGCGCGTGTGAGTCTAGCTATACATGCCTTCATTATATGTTGATAGTGTGGTGACTTCTGACAGTCTGAATTTTATTTTATTTAGTAAATGGACACTGATCCTGAAAGAGCCGTAGCTGATGATGTAGAGAGCGTAGCGCCTGACGGCACACGCGGATCAGCGCCAGTAGACTCTCGACCTGTTTCAGGTAGCCACGAAGGAGAGACTAAACAAGCCTTTTATCAGATGATGAATGAGTGGTTTGCCCAATTTATTCAAAATAACCCGGCTGTACACCATCCTCCACCCCCAAATAATCCAACTCCGTTCCTTCAGCACCCCCGATGATAGATCCGATGAGATCTAGTAGGCCCCCAGTTGACAAAATTCGAAAATTTGGGGCCGAAGAATTTAAAGCTAATGATGATGATGACGCAGAGAGAGCCGAAATGTGGCTCGATAACACTATACGAGTACTTGATGAGCTGTCTTGTACTTCGGATGAATGCTTGAAGTGTGCTATATCCTTACTGCGGGACACTGCATATCACTGGTGGAATACACTAGTATCAGTAGTTCCGCAAGAAAAAGTGACCTGGGATTTCTTCCGGAATGAATTCCGCAAGAAATATATCAGCCAAAGATTCGTTGATCAAAAACGAAAAGAATTCCTTGAGCTGAAACAAGGACGAATGACTGTGACGGAATATGAACGGAAATTTGTCAGGCTTAGCAGATATGCTAGAGAATGTGTTTCTACAGAAGCTATTATGTGTAAAAGTTTCGAAGATGGCCTGAATGAAGATATAAAGATGTTTGTTGGCATTCTTGAAATTCAAGAATTTGTGACACTAGTAGAGCGAGCTTGCAAAGCTGAAGAGCTCGGGAAAGAGAAAAGAAAGGCTGAGACAGAAGTTAGAGACCTTCGTAAAAGATCTTCGGGTAAGGTCTTTCATTCCACAACCAAGAAGTCCAGAGATGACTACAGCCGACATAAAGCTACTACAGATCCACCTAGACGGGATCGACCTCCTATGAGCTCCCGAGCTACCTCGATAGCCAGTGTTGGTAACGTTCCACAGAATAGAGTTGAATGCAAGCACTGTGGGAAATGGCACTCAGGGAGTTGTAGATTTCATGATCGATCTTGCTATAAATGTGGGTCGTCAGACCATTTTATCAGAGAATGCCCGAGGTTAGCTGAGCAGAATACAATTCAGAACACTAAGCCGAGCAACATGTCAATGCGAGGTAGACCACCCAGACATTCAGGCAATGTAGGTGGTAGTCAGAAAGGAATGAAGAACACTACAGTTCGATCTGAGGCTAGAGCTCCGGCTAGAGCCTATGCTGCACGAGCCAGAGAGGATGCTTCCTCCCCCGACGTCATTACCGGTATTTTCACTCTTTATGATACTACTGTGATTGCACTAATTGATCCTGGTTCAACTCATTCTTATGTGTGTGAAACTTTAAGATTTGGCAAGACTCTGCTAGTCGAGTCTACCGAGTTTGTGATTCGTGTGTCCAACCCTTTGGGTAGATGTGTGCTTGTTAATAAAGTGTGTAGAGGTTGCCCGTTGATGATTCGGGATTATTGCTTCCCAACTGAGTTAATGTTGTTGCCCTTTGACGAATTTGATATAATCTTGGGTATGGACTGGTTAACTTCACATGAGGCAGTAGTGGATTGTAAAAGAAAACTCATCGATTTGAAATGTCGAAACGGTGAGACCATCAGAATTAAATCCTGTGACGTAAATGGGTTGCCTACAGTAATATCTTCAATGTTAGCCCGAAAGTATGTGAGAAAAGGGTGTGAAGCTTATTTGGCTTATGTACTGGATAATAAAATGTCCGAGAAACAAATTGAATTTGTATCAGTTGTATGTGAATACCCCGATGTGTTTCCTGAAGAACTACCGGGTTTACCCCCAGTACGAGAGATTGAGTTCGGCATTGAGTTAGTGCCGGGTACGACTCCGATCTCGATAGCTCCGTACCGTATGGCATCTACTGAATTAAAAGAGTTGAAAGCGCAGTTGCAAGAGTTGACAGATAAGGGCTTCGCGCGACCGAGTTTCTCTCCGTGGGGTGCACCGGTTTTATTTGTGAAAAAGAGAGATGGGACTATGCGAATGTGTATCGACTACCGGCAACTAAATAAGGTAACTATAAAGAATAAGTACCCGTTACCTCAGATTGATGATTTATTTGATTAGTTGAAGGGGGCTTCAGTGTTTTCGAAAATAGATTTGAGATCGGGCTATTATCAGTTGCGAGTCAGAGATTCAGATGTGCCAAAGACTGCATTCCGAACGAGGTACGGACATTATGAGTTTTTGGTTATGCCTTTTGGACTCACTAATGCACCTGCTGTTTTTATGGATCTAATGAACCGAGTCTTCCGCCAGTTTTTGGATCGGTTTGTAGTAGTGTTTATTGATGATATACTGATCTACTCCAAAAATGAAACAGAACATGCTGAGCATTTGAGATTAGTATTACAAACTTTGAGAGATCAACGATTGTATGCAAAATTCAGTAAGTGTGAGTTCTGGATGAATGAAGTCAGCTTCTTGGGTCATGTTGTTTCGGTGTCAGGTATTCGGGTGGATCCAAACAAAATAGCAGCCATACTCGATTGGAAACCACCAAAGAATGTTTCCGAGGTCCGAAGTTTCCTAGGCCTTGCGGGATATTATAGACGATTTGTAAAAGGTTTTTCCGTAATAGCTACACCTTTGACGAGACTGCTACAGAAAGATGTCAAATTTGAGTGGTCAGAAAGGTGTCAGAAAAGTTTCGAGCAGTTGAAAGCCTTTTTGACCGAAGCCCCAGTGTTAACTCAGCCTGAACCGGGTAAAGAATTTACTATTTTTAGTGATGCTTCCTTGAATGGGTTGGGTTGCGTTTTAATGCAAGAAGGCAAGGTGATAGCTTACGCTTCGAGACAATTGAAGCCGCATGAGAAAAATTATCCAACTCACGATCTGGAGTTAGCAGCCATTGTGTTCGCATTAAAAATTTGGCGTCACTATTTATTCGGCGAAAAATGTCATATTTATTCAGATCACAAAAGTTTGAAATATTTGATGACTCAGAAAGACTTAAACTTGAGACAACGCAGATGGATAGAATTGCTGAAAGACTATGATTTAGTAATTGACTACCATCCGGGGAAGGCTAATGTTGTTGCGGATGCGTTAAGTCGAAAATCATTATTTACTCTTCGTGCATTGAACGCACGGGTGGCTATGTCTAATGATGGTTCGATCGTAGCTGAGTTACAAGCAAGACCGATGTTTATTCAGCAGATTTGTGATACACAGAAAGTTGATGAAAAGTTGATTGCTATTCGGAATCAGTGTGGAAGTGGTACAGAATCAGATTTTCAGATTGATGCAAATGATTGTTTGAATTATAAAGGCCGATTGTATGTTCCAAAGAACTCAGATTTGATACAGATGATCCTGTGTGAGGCCCATAGTGGTCGACTATCGATACACCCTGGTAGCACTAAAATGTATAACGATTTGAAGCAATTCTATTGGTGGCCTGGCATGAAACGAGATATATCTGAATTTGTTTCTAAGTGCTTAATCTATCAACAAGTAAAAGTTGAACATCAGGTACCGTCCGGACTACTGCAACCAATCATGATACCCGAATGGAAATGGGATAGAATTACAATGGATTTTGTATCCGGTCTTCCTATGACACCGAGTAAGAAAGATGCTGTGTGGGTTATTGTGGATAGACTGTCTAAATCCGCCCATTTTGTACCGGTACGTACCGACTATTCACTTGATAAGCTTGCCGAATTGTATGTGTCACAGATTGTAAGGTTGTACGGTGTACCGAGTTCCATTGTTTCAGATAGGGACCCAAGGTTCACATCGCGATTCTGGAAGAAATTGCAAGATGCTCTAGGTACCAAACTTTATTTTAGTACAGCCTTTCATCCGCAAACAGACGGTCAGTCTGAGCGAACTATTTTGATACTTGAGGACATGCTGAGGTGTTGCGTTCTCGAATTTGAAGGTACGTGGGAACGATACCTACCGTTGGTTGAATTTTCTTATAATAATAGCTTCTAATCTAGTATAAAAATGGCGCCTTATGAAGCTTTATATGGGCGAAAATGTCGCACCCCGTTGTACTGGACTGAGCTCAGTGAAAATAAGATACACGGGGTTGATTGGATTAAAGAAACAGAACAGAAGGTGGTTCTTATCAGGAATAATTTGAAAGCCGCTTCGGATCGTCAAAAGTCTTACGCCGATTTGAAACGTAAGGACATTGAATTTCAGGTCGGAGATCGGGTGTTCTTAAAAGTTTCTCCGCGGAAGAAAATGCTCTGATTTGGTCGGAAAGGCAAGTTGAGTCCGAGATTTATCGGACCGTATGAAATCATCGAGCGTATAGGGCCTATTGCTTATAGATTGAAATTGCCCCTTGACTTAGAAAAGATACACAATGTATTTCACGTTTCGATGCTTCGCAAATATAGATCGGATCCGTCCCATGTGATTACACCGTCAGAGATTGAACTTCGATCCGATTTGACATATGATGAAGAACCGATTCGTATCTTGGCTCGGGAAATGAAGGAGTTGAGAAATAAAAGGATTCCATTAGTAAAGGTGTTATGGAATAGACACGGAATTGAAGAGGCCACATGGGAACCTGAAGATTCAATGAGGCAACAATATCCGATCTTATTTAACGGTTAGATTTTCGAGGGCGAAAATTCTTAAGGGGGGAGAGTTGTGACAGACCAATTTTGACCCTAATCGGAACGGTGGTTTCGGGACCACGAATCCGAGCCCAATAAATATTTTAACATTTTATCTTGTGTCTATTATGGGTGAATTGATGTATGTGAATGTTTCGTAGGAGAATTTAACCATTTGAGTGTCTAATTGGCAAAAAGGATTAAATTGCTAAGGGAACCAAGGTAGTGAACATGAAGTAAAAAGGGGCTAAGTGACTTATTTATTAAACATAGGGATTTGCATGTCAAATTCCCCATAAATCAAATGGTGGACGGTAAGCATGCAATAGATGAAATATGGTCTTAAAATATTAACTTTTTTTTACATTATTATATTATAAGCATGCCAAGAATATTGTGTTTTCTAAGTATTTTATAATTTAAATATTATACTAAAAGCATGCTAAAATAATGTGTTAGTAGAATTAAACAAAAAGGAAATTATTTTACATCTCTTCCCTCATTCATCTCCTACCCGAATTTACCTTCAAGAAGAGAAGAGAACTTCACCCTCTCCATTCGGCCTTTGCATGTATTGAGTAAGGTAAGAATTTGAACTTTAACTTAGTAACCTATCCTTAAAATGGGTTGATTTCTTTGATCTTTAATGAAAAACAAGTAAAAAATTTGTTATCATTAGGCAAGGTGAGGTTCGGCTATGGGTATAAATCTATAGCTTATTGTGCAAATAAAAATTTAGATAAATGAGAAATTGTAGCATGAGTTTGCAAGAAAATTGTTTAGTTTATGCAAGAGAATGTTTTCATATTGGCCGAATGTGAGGAATTCATTCATGAACCCTTTTCTCTAGTTTTGATGTTCGGTCATTTATATATAGTATAATTGACCATGGATGATTGTTTATGCATAGATATAGTTATTGGGTGAGCTATGTATAAGAGTCAATTGTTTGAGGTAAATTAGTGGAAGGGGTAAAATGATAGAAGGAAGAGTTATGGAGAATCCTAGGGACCTAGTGACCATTCGGCCATTGAGGAGAAATACTAATTGGTTGCAAATTGTATTGTGGGATGCTATGAGTTAAATTGAATAAATGGAATGCTTAAATTTTGTGTGATTATTGTTTTAAATTAAACGAATAAAGTAGGAAATTAGGTTCTTAATTTTTCTTAAATTAAGCTATGTGTGTTTTGTTTTGAGTTGAGCAAAAAGGGATAGGATGTATATGAATAAAATTTACTTAACATTTCATAGATCGGGAACAAAAAGAGAAGGAACAAGATCGAGGAAAAACAAAGGTTCTCGAATAGCCGATTTGCACGGCCTATCGACAACCGAGGTAAGACCTTAAGCTATAGTATATTGGAGAATTATTTATGAATCTATTGTACGATAATGTTTGATAAATTTTAGTAGATATTCATGTCATAACCGACTGTATATAAGCCTTTTAGAAGGGTTTGATTGTTTGATGTAAATAAGCCAAAGTACATTCATTATGTGATATAGTTATGAAAGGTGTTAGCAATGATTGATTGCATTAATGTGTTTCGGGCTTTAAGCCTAGCAGGCCTAGTGCCGGTGATTTAATTCAGGCTTTTACGCCTAGCAGGCCTTGTGCCGGTGTTACTTATCGGGCTTTTACGCCTAGCAGGCCTTGTGCCGGTGTTATTTATCGGGCTTTTATGCCTAGCAAGCTTGATGCCGGTGTTGTATTTCACAAACTAGAAACCGAAATTGTGTTCGAGGCAAATTAAAGCAAATTTATCGAGTTAACGGCTCAGGTGAGTATATAAAGTAGGAATGAGCTTCTTACTTAATTAAGATAAGGTAAACTAGTGATTTAGTGATTTATTACCAATGGTATGTGTTCTCGGTTTTATTGATGAATGATGTGGTATCGTGACTTTGGCTGTTTAATATGTAGATATAAGACTAGGTGTATTCGGCCACCAGGGTGGTTGTATAATTAATGACATGTTATAATAATTGATATCCAAGTATATGAATAATTATACCTATGGTTATATGATGACACATTGGGTCTTAAAGATTGGATTACGAACAAATATTTTTGATCATAAATATGTGGGTAAGGAGAAATTTTCCTACAAATTCATACTTAGTTACATGGATATGAAACTGAAAGCTTGATAATGAATATGAGTACAAGCTTACAAGTTGAATTGTTGATGTTTGAATGTTATATTTTTTTTATGAAATTAGGACTTACTAAGCTAGCAAGCTTATCGTGTGAAATGTTTCCTCTGTTTTATAGGTTAGGTATAAGCTACAAGCTCGTTGGGATCGTTCGGGAAGTCGCCCACACTATCAATCTACATTTTGGTACTCTTCCATTTTGGTTTTAAACGAAGGCATGTATAGGAAAGACTTTGTCTTTGTTTTGATGAAAATTTAAGGTTCATGTGTATAATAGCCATGCGAATATGGCTAAATTTTTAGTTAAGTATGCTTTTTGTGCTTTTGATACAAATGTCGGTTTATGTTGGCAATGTTTATGCATCCTTAATCGAAGTTTAATCGTTTTTGATAAGAAAATGTATGTATACGAAATGAATTCTTGAATTAGGGATGTGGGTATGTTCGGTTATAAGCTAGTTTTTCATAATTTGCAACGAAACAGCTTGTAGTAGCAGCAGTGATGTGATTTAGAAAAATCACCAAAAATAGGGTATATTGAATTAGAAGGTGAATGAGATATGAAATTAAACCTTATTGTGTCTATTTTTACATGAAAGAAACAGAGTAGCCAAAGGTTTTATATATTATGAGATAATTAAGTTTTAGTGAAAATCGCTCTGAATGAATTCGTGAGTCACTGTTCTGTTTTGGAAAAATTGTCAAAAATTGTATATAAATAATTAAGAAGCATGGTTTATATGTGTAGAATCCTTAATGAGTCTATTTTTCATGGTATAAACAAGAACATTATTGGAAATTTTTGAAATGAGATAACTGTAGTTTTGTAAAGCCAGGTCAGAATTGTCAAGCAGTGTAATAAGGGTAACTTTGATGAATAAACTGTACTAATTGGCCATATGAAAAATTCTGGAAAAATTTTGGTGAAAAGTAATATGAGTCTAGTTTCAAGGAAAATTTACGGATCTAAATTTCGAGTTTTGTAACTCGAGTTATGGTCGATTTAGTCAGCGTGGCGAAGTTGGACAGCTTTAAAATTTTATGCCCTGAGTTAATAGTCAAGTCTAGTAATGCCACGTACTCGATTCCGGCATGGGTTTCGGGTAAGGGGTGTTACATGTACAGCCTCATCACTGTCCCTATGCTCAAATCCCAAAAATTCTAGGCCCAAAATTCAGGGCGTTACAACTCACCCCACTTTAAAGAAATTCCGTCCCTGAAATTTCTAACTATCAGATCAGTCATAGATCACAACTATACCACTACGCTCCTGCTGCACTCTCTAATCCCCAAAACACTATCACACTTTACCTCGTACTCAAGACCTCACACACACACCAAGAACACTTAATCACTAAAGCAGACAGAATATTGTTACACATACTTGCTACACTCCAATCAACACATCGAAACATGCGGTGTACCGTGCAATGCGGTAACCCGCTAACAGCATAGTCCACGACCCTCAGGGTATTGGGACTGCCCACGACCCTCTGGGTATTAGGGGCTAACAACCAGCAGATCAGCTGCCAGTTCAGTTCAATTTCAGTCTTCCTTCTCTTCACAATCCAACCCAAAAACATTATATACATATGTATGTGTGCAAAAAGATGAATAGAAACAGAGTACAAGATTACAGACAGTCATTCAAATCCAGTCAGTCAGATACAGATAGGAGTGTACTCAATTAACCATATTCAGATTCAATGGCCATGTAACCTCACAAAACAGTGACACCTAGTCAGACAATAAAAAAGAAGCATATTGCACGCGCACACACACCACGTCAACCGGATTCAAAAGCAAACATGTTACGCAACCAATCACGAATCTCACCTAAACCGAATTCGGAGCAGAGTCATAATTACCCTTACTAAAGCTTAGCCAAGGGTTGAAACACACAAAGTCACAAGTACACTTAAATTGGCCTAGAACCAAAATCTGGTGAGATAGGGTCACACGCTCGTGTGCTCCAACCGTGTGGGGGTCCAAACGCCTGTGTGCAGGGTAGCTCATGGTCGTGTGACAGAGGCACACGCCTATGTGGTACAAGGACATGGCCGTGTGAATAGGTCGTGTAACTCACTACCCAATTTCGCTAAAGTCAAGTGCAGAGCAGACACGACCGTGTGAGGGTCTCATACGCCCATGTGCCACCAGACACGGCCGTGTGTTCCGAAACACACGCCCTCCTTAAATCCCTAAATCAGCCACACGACCATGTGGCCAGGCCATGTGACATCAAATCTCTGAATCCCTAATTCCAAAATCCACACACCCGTGTGCCTAGGGGTCACGGTCATGTGGCCGTCAGGATGGTCACGAAACCACCCTAAAACTTCCCCAAAACCATCGTTTCAACCACCAAATCCGTCCCCAACCTTTGCCCTATCAACATATATCAAAAAGTGACAATTTCTCATCACTTCCATCGACTAAAACCTAAAACCAGCGGTTTAGCCTACGGTCAAGAAAAGCTAAACATAAACTTTGCAAAAAAGAAATAAAACAGTGTAGTAAAAGTTTGAATCCCACACTTGAATCGACGATGAAAAAGACGACAGTTAAGCAGAAATCCTCGATGCCAAAATCCAATAGAAAAGCAAAACGGAAGGAAAAAAACCCCGGAAAAGAACGTCTAGCCAAAAGAAAATAAGAAGAATAAAAATTAAAATAACATCAAATAAAAGTAAATAATAATATAATAGGTTATTAATTCTAACTAAAAACCAAATACTAAACAAAATTTAAAATATCCCTCACAGAACGCACTCACAAGGACTCAAACCCCGAACCTTGTGGTATACTAACACTCCATTTACCCACCAGACCAGCAGGCCCATTCTGCCACTAAATTGCACAACTAAACACATATGTGCAGCCTCCTTACTATCCCTATGCTCAAATCTCAAAACTTCTAGGCCCAAAATTCGAGGCGTTACAGCTCACCCCTCTTTAAAGAAATTTCATCCTTGAAATTTCTAACTATAAGATCAGTCATAGATCACAACTATACCACTACGCTCCCGCTGCGCTCTCTAATCCCCAAAACACTATCACACTTTACCTCGTACTAAAGACGACACACACACACCAAGAACACTTAATCACTAAAGCAGACAGAAAATTGTTACACATACTTGCTACACTCCAATCAACACATCGAAACATGCGTTGTACCGTACAATGAGGTAACCCGCTAACAGTATAGTCCACAACCCTCAGGGTATTGGGACTGCCCACGACCCTCTGGGAATTAGGGGCTAACAACCAGCAGATCAGCTGCTAGTTCAGTTCAATTTCAGTCTTCCTTCTCTTCACAATCCAACCCAAAAACATTATATACATATGTATGTGTGCAAACATATGAACAGAAACAGAGTACAAGATTACAGACAGTCATTCAAATCCAGTCAGGCATATACAGATAGGAGTGTACTCAATTACCCATATTCAGATTCAATGGCCATGTAACCTCACAGAACAGTGACACCTAGTCAGACAATAAAAAAGAAGCATATTGCACACACACACACACACACACACACACACACACACCACGTCAACCGGGTTCAGAAGCAAACATGTTACGCAACCAATCACGAATCTCACCTAAACCGAAGTCGGAACAGAGTCATAATTACCCTTACTAAAGCTTAGCCAAGGGTTGAAACACACAGAGTCACAAGTACGCTTAAATTGACCTAGAACCAAAATTTGGTGAGATAAGGCCACACACCCGTGTGGGGGTCCAAACGCCTGTGTGCAAGGCAGCTCACGATCGTGTGACAGAGGCACACGCCTGTGTGGTACAGGGACACGGTCGTGTGAACAGGCTGTGTAACTCACTACCCAATTTTGCTAAATTCAAGTGCCGAAACACATGCCCTCCCTAAATCCCCAAATCAGCCACACGACTGTGTGGCCAGGCCGTGTGACACCAAATCTCTGAAACCTTAATTCCCAAATCCACATACCCGTGTGCCTAGGGGGCACGACCGTGTGGCCGTCAGGGTGGTCACGAAACCACCCTAAAACAGCCCCAAAACCACCGTTTAAGCCACCAAATCCGTCCCCAACCTTTGCCCTATCAACATATATCAAAAAGTGACAATTTCTCATCACTTCCATCGACTAAAACCCAAAACCAACGATTTAGCCTACGGTCAAGAAAAGTTGAACATAAACTTTGCAAAAAGGTAATAAAACAGTGTAGTAAAAGTTTGAATCCCACACCTGAATCGACAACGAATAAGATGACAGTTAAGCAGAAATCCTCGATGCCAAAATCCAAAAGAAAAGCAAAATGGAAAGAAAAAAAACCTGGAAAAGAACGTCCAACCAAAAGAGAATAAGAGCTGAAAGGCTTGGTTAGAGCTGAATATATATATATATATATATATATATATATATATATATAACATAAGTGAGGTATCTATTTAAACTCGTCTAAGATTGTTTTAATTCAATCTTTTTATTAATTAAAAATTATATAATATCTTTAAAATAAATTTATAATGTTCATTGAATCGGATTAACCGAACTAGTAATAGTCTAATACATATAACATATAATATTATTTATTAAGTTCGGCTATTTTCCCGATTTTGAACCAAATTAACCGTTAACTGAAATTTCAAAAAACTTTTAACTGACCTCCAACAGAACTAGATCGGTTAACCGACCGATTAACCTAATTAGATCGGTCTGATTGGTCAATTCAATTTTAACCAAAGTTTGAACACCTCTATCGCCCACCTAGACACGCTTTAACACCCTCTCTCCAAAAAAACGACCTATTTCCCTACATTTTACAAAAAAATCAACCTATTTTATCCAAAATTCAACCCATATTTTTCTAAGGATGTTTAGACTTTAGATTAAATTTAAAATAATTATTTTATCCAAATTAAATCTTCTTTTAAAATGTAAGAAAAAAAATCATAATGAATTAATAATTAGAACCTTATTTTAACTTCATTTTATTTGAAAAAAGTATTCAAAATCCAAATCATAACAAAGTGAGAATTTTTCTTAAAAGTAAGATATTTTCATATATTTATGGTTAAAAAAAAACTAACCCTGTTTGTTTTAATTTTGAAAAAAAATCAAATCTTTTCTTTCAACAATAAAATCTAATCTATCCTTCTAAAACAAGAAGGACAAAAAATTCAGATTAATTTCAAAAATCTCAAATTAAGAAACTAACCTCGATAAAATAATTTTAATAAAATTCTACTTTGTCACCTTACTGTAATACTAAAGGCAAAAAAAACTTTTCCTGCTCAACTTTTTTACATGCCGTATAAGTTTTATATGCATATTTCTTTTTTACGTGAATGGCAAACTAACATAGCATTACACATATGGTGATATGTTTGCTGTACAATATTTTAAAAATAATATAATTTAACAGTTATAGTTTTGTTTAGGATTAAAATTCAAAATTCAAAAGTATGGATACTAAAAATAATAAAATTTAAATTACATAGACTAACTTCCCAACTTACCATAATACAATGACTAATAAAAAAAATTAACATTTCTAGTTCAATTGGTTATGCTTTAATTTGAGTAAATTACAAATCTTTGATCACTTGGTTTAAATAATATACACTCAAATAAGTTGTTCTAATTAATAGTCTGTTGTTATCTCAAATTCCTATTAAATACAATAACCAAGTCTCCAGTATATGTATAATTGAGTCGGTATGATCTCAATAAAACTCTAAAATAAATTAGACTTTTTATTATGACATGAAATAAAAGTGGGTTTTCTTACTTTAATCCTTTGAAATAGTTTTAATTGAATCTTTTTATCCATACGAGGGTAATCAAAACATGTCAATAAAATAAATACTACTTTTATCTGGTTGCAAATTGTGTTGCACTTAACCACACTAACACTGTACAATACTCTTACCAATTTTTTTTTTTGAAAGTGAGTTTAGTTTTGGTGATTGTTTGGATTCAGTAGCATTATAACAGTTGAAAATAATGATTTACATTTAAATCAACAACTGGAGTTGTTGGTGAAACAAAATGAATGAATGAATGAAAAGAATGGTAATTAAACAAATTAAATAAGCAAGTATGGGTTTGAAAGATATATAGGTAGTAGTAGGAGTCGTTTCAAGTAACATATCAGTTGGGCGCACTGCAAATTCTCCTGATTTCACCTTGTGCACCAGTGAGAACATCAAGGGAACCCATACGCACCATTGCCTTGCCGAACTTTTTAGCCCAGGCTGCACCGTGCCTCACATTGTTCAACACCAACGCGGAGGTCAAGGAACTGTCCATCAATGTCTGGTCGGAGGTGAGCAAACCACGACGACCCCTCAGTTCACTGTAGTACTTGTTGTCCAGGCGATTGGGTGTGACACTGTCAAGTGGCACTGTGGTTGGATCCCCTCCAGCACCAGCGGCAGATGTTGGGGGTGGGCACTTGGTTTTCAAAAAGTCAGCGTAGTTAGGATCAAGAGAAGGGTCTTGGGCATGAGTGGCGTTAAAAGAGTAGAGTCGGTTGGAAAAGGAAGAGCAATGCGAGACACCAATGGAGTGTGCCCCCGATAATGTCACCATCTCATCCACCGACATTCCTTTCCTTGCGAAAAGTTGAGCAATTTGTTGTGCGCTGAAGGATGGCGGAGGCAGGTTTTGTGTTACTTCGTCGATAGTAGAGACACGGCCATCCCGGCGGCCGGCGGGAATGGCGTAATAAATCCCTCCAGCTTTGTAGGTGCTGTCACGGGCAGCGAATGCGATTATGTCCGCACAGGACACGGTTCCTGGACATTGTGCCTCGATTTGGGCTTTGGCCTCATCAATCACCTCGAAGCCTCGCAAACTTGGGTTATTAGCGGGGTGGTCCATCTCTGCTGGGGGGTTTCCGGGCACGGACCTTAGAAGGACGGAAGCATCACAACCCTGAATTTGCATGCAAAGAGTAGAGTTAGAGGAGGAAACATGATGAGTCAATCTATCAATTATTAAGCAAATGAGCGTATACATACCCTGACGAAGCAGTCATGGAAATACATTCGGATGAGACCAGCAGCTATGCCAGGATTGAGTGACACCGCTTTGTTTACAGCTTTTCTCACAATGGTCTCTGCGGATGGACAAGTTTGTGTATAGAAGCCCACCTTCAAAGATGCAGAAGCCACGATTGAGCAGCCAAGCATGAAGAAGAGCAAGGCAATAATGTGAAATTTCGAGCACAACAGTGTCATTGTGCCTGATATATATAATACAGCAGAAGAAAAACTTATATAAATTAAATGAAAGCAAATTTAAAGTAGAATGGAAAGGGCTGAGGATCAGGATATGGTGGTTTGTGCAGTTGGGATTGGAAGGTTATGAGAGTGGAGATGTTGGATGGAGTATTTATATATAGCCATAGGTGTAGTTGGTGGTGATTACTTGTTGGAACCAAGAACGTGTGTAGTGTTAGCTGTAAGCTTGAAAGCATAGCTTGAGGTTGAAGTGTTCCTTTGTTTTGAACCATTCAGAGGCATGCAGCAGCTTCTTTGTGAAGGAAGAAAACTTCAGATTCAGACATACATATATTCCTTCATCTACTTATTAATATCATATATATATATATATATAGCTCTGACCAAGCCTTTCAACTCTCTATTCTAAATTATTGCAACGAGATTTATGGGTTTTCTCAAACTGTAATAGGGCTGCAGTAATAATATTATAATGGTAAATTCATATAGAACACCGCCTGCATATTCCACTATTCTCCTACTCATATGGATGGTTTCTTTTTCTCTTTTTATTTTTGGCTGCTACTAAAATTGATGCGTATTTTATTCATCCTTTCTTTGTGATTATTATTTTTATTCATCCTTCAAATCTATCAGATAAATGAAAATTTAACTTCAACTTTCGTATAAAAAGATATTCAAATTTTATATAAGATTATGCACATCGTTGCAGACATCCATGACTTGCAAAAATTATTACTGCTTGACATATATATATATATATATAATAGCTAATTGAAAATGAAGCCTATAGTATAGAAATTGTTTTTTCTCTGTCAATGAAACATATTTTATTCCAATGTCAAAAGGGGTATTTCAATGTCAGCGCCATCAATGTGCTTCTCCATGGCACCAAGTGGGATGCCTATATATTGTGATGGCGATGAGTGACGGAAAGATATGCTGTATTGGCAAGCAGATATGTCTGAACTGATATATTATTTGTTAGTTTTAACTTTGTTTTCTTCGAGTTCAACCGTGCTAAATTCATCGAAAACAAATTTTTTTATCTAAACAATATGTAAATTAGCAGTATAAAGAGCAGTACGATCCCACAAGAATTCGTTATAATCAAGACCATATCGTAGGTTGTTTTTATGTCCACAACTTGTGCCAATTTGCACTAAATAAAAGAAAAAGACATTAAATCTATAATTAAATAAATAACCAAAAACAAATAAAAAAACACAACGAAATTAAATTTGAATAAATCAATAAAACGATGCTTGGCTTCAGGCACGATTTTGACTCTTACTTCGAATTGATCCCATACAATGGATTTTTCTCTCCAATTAATAAGTCAATTATAGTGATTGAGGAATAGCCTTTGTATGTAAATTATAAGTGGACACAACTCCGACAATTAGCCCATACTAAGTGAGTGAGCTTGAAAATAGCATAACATTGTATTATGCATAAAATTGTAAGTTTAGCCCATATTCTTCAATTGGGTCATTTTTAGTTCATATACTTACAAATTTCAAAATCTTAGTCTCATGCAAACGATTGCAATTAAATCCATTAATTTTTTTTACGAGTAATATATAAAAATAACAAGCTGGCACAATATCGTCCATATAGTAATATGTTTTCTACATTAAATTTGAAAATAGCTCAACTTAATAAATTTTACAACTATTATTTGATAAGGACTGCAATTTTAATATTTGAAAAATAAAATAACAAAATTATCAAATTAAAATATAGAGATTAAGTCCCCAACTTACAAGTAGAGATGAGCGACAATTGATATAGTATATTAATAGACCTTGAAATTGCTCGATTCTTTTGTTCACTTTTTTGATTTGGTATTTTTTGTGATGGAACAATAGCAAGAATGACTCTAAACTTTAGCTCATATATTTACTTTTAAAATATCGATTTTGATACCTAAAGTTTCATACTTGTCTACTAAAATAATATCTATTTAGTGGCGAAGCTGAGGGGTTGGCAGGGGTCTGACTCCCCTAAAATGAAATATTTTTCATTTAAACCTTTTATAAATTATAAAATTTTAAATTAGTAATGGTAAATTTTCACTTTGGCCCCCAGAATGATAAAAAATGATTTAATCTGTAACATCTCTAACCCATATTCGTCGTCAGAATAGGGTTTCGAAGTATTACCGAAGTTTATTGATCAAACAGGTAGAATTCTTAAACATTTCATATCATTAAAACAAGTCATCAAAGCATCAGTTTAATCCAAATTATAAACATACCAAATCCAAATCAATTTGCCTAGTAAATGAGCACTTAAACATAGAATTAAATTCACATGCACCTATCTAGATTTAGTTCAATTTATCATGCCATAATATGGCTTTAAAAAACAAACACATATTTATATATATACCAAACCAATATTAAACTTATAACCTCATTTACAATCCATCCACAAAATAACTATTATTTAGACACCCTAGGTACATGCCGGCACAAAGGATAAACATCACCACATTTGAGTTCGGGATCGTTATTGGATGTTAAATCGGTGATCAAAAGTTAAGTACTTAACCTGCGCAAGGAAAACCAAACCGTACGCCGAGTAAAACTCAGTGGTATTTCTATAATCTGAATATTTAAAGACAATATAATATAATATGCACATATTAATTATAAGCACAATTGAATATTTAAAACCACATTTATTCATACAATGACATTAGCCATTCAATACTCAAATCATAAATACATCATTTTATACGATACTTAATTCTCATAATTTGCTATATAATAACTTTTCACAATTTGATCCATATTTCATTTAAACAATAACATTATCCATTCCATATCCAATTCATGAATACATAATTCATGTATCTCATTTCATGTTTCAATTCACTAACTCATTTTCAATTCACGTACAATATCACCCAATATCAATCATAGTACCGTTTTATTTAATTACCACTATTAACACGACTCGGACTCAGACGGATACACATATCCAACCAACACACCAGTTTGGCACCCTGTGCCTCATCGGATAAATCTGAAGTAGTAACTGCGCCCAACGCTTTATAAATTTGACACCCAGTGTCTCATCGGTTAAACCGAAGTAAATTGGCACCCAGTGCCTCATCGACTCGAAGTCGAAGAAATCCCTAAACTCTTCATATCCTATGGCATGCCATCTATATCCGACTCAACCCGATACAGTTAATAGGGTTCCAATTCACTTTCCAAATACAACCAATATCCAATTATCATATTGCACATTTACACATATATATTCATTTCAATTCAAATAATCAATACATTCATAATATATATACCAATTCAATCCATTTCAATCAACTTTAATTCAATTCAATATCAAAGTGCCAAATACTCACCTCAGCCACTTACTATATGCATTAAATCAAAATACAACAATTAATAATTAGGTTCGAATTATAGAAATACAAACTAGGAATTCCGAGCTATTCGACGTCGACTTTATCTTTCCCCTTTTTAGTCGAGGATTCCGGTATGACGTTAGCTACGGAATTGAAACAATTAAAATTCATCAATATAACACAATTCAATTTCATATTAAATATTTCAATTTTTTACTCAATATTTGCCTAAATTTCAATTTAGTCCCTAAACCGAGCCTAATTTTTATTCTTCACATTTAATTCTATATTTTCATACAAATTTCACTTTGAACTAAATTCAACTCTCTATTTTCACTTAAATCCCTAAATTTTGAATTTTTCACAATTTAATCCCTATTACTCAAAATTTACCATTTATTCTACAATTTAATCCTTTTTTATTTCTAGCTTAAAAATCTATCAATTTAACCCCTAATACTAAAATTATTCAACATTTATAAACTCAATAATTGCTAAAATTTTGACATAAGTAAGGTAGTACTTAACACCGGGATTTCAAAAACATAAAAATTACAAGAAAAGGGGACTAAATTGAGTAGCCAATTGAACTTGGAACTTTGAAACCCGGGTTCTTCTTTCTTTCTCTTTTTCTTTTTCTTTCTTTATTTCTTTTATTACTATAATATATATGTTTACTTAAATATTAATTAAAACATATTATAATATATATATATATATATATATTAACTTTAATTTATTAATAATATATATAATAATTTTACACCTTATGTGGCCTCATTAAGGAACAATGGCATAATTGTTTCTTTAGTCCCTTTAATTATTCTTTAATCTATGATTCAACTTTCATCTTATATGCAATTTAGTCCTTATACCTAATTACTTTTAATTCAAGTAAATTTACTTAACCGAAATCTAATTAACTACACAACTAGCTTAGTATTTATTAAAAATATTTACGAGTCTGATTTACGGGACCGGAGTCCCGGGAATGCACTTTTTTTTTTCAATTTGGTCCTTTTCTTTTAATTAACTATCGATACGTTAAAATTTCTTAACGAAACTTTACTACCACCTTAATGACACTCCATAAATATTTATAAAAATATTTACGGCTCAGTTTATAAAAACAAGGTCCCAATACCTCATTTTCTAAAACCACTTGAACTTAATAAATCACTTATATAACATAAATTATCAAATTAAAAACTTTTTTTAAAAAAAATCACATTTGACTCGTAAATATTAAATAATAATATTTACAAACTTACTCGTCAAATTTGGTGGCCCCGAACTACTATTTCCGACACCACTGAAAAACAGATTGTTACATAATCATTTAAAGATTATAAAAATATAGACTATTAAAATGATGGAATTATATTTTTACTATCATAAAAATTTAGAATTTAATTTCCCAAAAAAAAAAATTCTGACTCACTATTATGTAGATGACAAGTAGTAATTTTCCTGTCATTTGACATGCAATCAACATTTTGTGCTACTTTTAAGAAACTAAAAATTAAAATGTTCAAACATTTGTTATTAACCAAAATTGGAAAAAGAAAAGGAAAATTAGCTATATATGTAGATGTCAACTAGTAATAATTTTTGCAAGTCATGAATGTCTGCAACAATATGCATAATCTATTTGAAGGATGAACAAAAACAATGACCATAAAGAAAATTGACAAATCAAAACAAATTACAGATATGCATCAATTTTAGTAGCAGCCAAAAATGAAAAGGAAAAACATTTATATTAGTAGGAATATGCAGGCGGTGTTCTATATAAATTTACCATTAAAATAATATTACAGCTAGCGAAACCCCATAACTCTCTTAAGGCAGCAAGTTTCAATAATTTAGAATAGAGTTGAAGGCTTGGTCAGAGCTGAATATATATATATATGATATTAAGGAGATGAAGTACTATATGTATGTCCGAATACAAAGTAGCTGCATCCCACTGAATGGTTCAAAACAAAGGAACACTTCAACCTCAAGCTATGCTTTCAAGCTTACAGCTAAAACTACACACGTTTTTGGTTCCAACAAGTAATCACCACCAACTCCACCTATGGCTATATATAAATACTCCACCCAACATCTCCACTCTCATAACCTTTCAACTCCAACTGCACAAACCACCATATTCTGATCCTCAGCCCTTTCCATTTAATTTATAAGTTTTTCTTCTGCTATATTATATATATCAGGCACAATGACTTTGTTGTGCTCGAATTTTCACATTATTGCCTTGCTCTCCTTCATGCTTGGCTTCTCAATTGTGGCTTCTGCATCTTTGAAGGTGGGCTTCTATACACAAACTTGTCCATCTGCAGAGACCATTGTGAGAAAAGCTGTAAACAAAGCGGTGTCACTTAATCCTGGCATAGCTGCTGGTCTCATCCGAATGTATTTCCATGACTGCTTCGTCAGGGTATGTATACGCTCATTTGCTTAATTATTAATAGATTGACTCGTTATGTTTCCTCCTCTAACTCTACTTTTTGCATGCAAATTCAGGGTTGTGATGCTTCCGTTCTTCTAAGGTCCGTGCCCGGAAACCCCCCAGCAGAGATGGACCACCCTGCTAATAACCCAAGTTTGCGAGGCTTCGAGGTGATTGATGAGGCCAAGGCCCAAATCGAGGCACAATGTCCAGGAACCGTGTCTTGTGCAGACATAATCGCATTCGCTGCCCGTGACAGCACCTACAAAGCTGGAGGGATTTACTACGCCATTCCCGCCGGCCGCCGGGATGGCCGGGTCTCCATTATCGACGAAGTAACACAAAACCTGCCTCCGCCATCCTTCAACGCACAACAAATTGCTCAACTTTTCGCAAGGAAAGGAATGTCAGTGGATGAGATGGTGACATTATCGGGGGCACACTCCATTGGTGTCTCGCATTGCTCTTCCTTTTCCAACCGACTCTACTCTTTTAACGCCACTCATGCCCAAGACCCTTCTCTTGGTCCTAACTACGCTGCCTTTTTGAAAACCAAGTGCCCACCCCCAACATCGGCGGCTGGTGCTGGAGGGGATCCAACCACAGTGCCACTTGACAGTGTCACACCCAATCGCCTGGACAACAAGTACTACACTGAACTGAGGCGTCGTCGTGGTTTGCTCACCTCCGACCAGACATTGATGGACAGTTCCTTGACCTCCGCGTTGGTGTTGAACAATGTGAAGCACGGTGCAGCATGGGCTAAAAAGTTCGGCAAGGCAATGGTGCATATGGGTTCCCTTGATGTTATCACTGGAGCAAAAGGTGAAATCAGGAGAATTTGCAGTGTGCCCAACTGATATGTTACTTGAAACGACTCCTACTCCTACCTATATATCTTTCAAAGCCATACTTGCTTATTTAATTTGTTTGATTACCATTCTTTTCATTCATTCATTTTGTTTCACTAACAGCTACTTACAACTACAGTTGTTCATTTAAATGTAAATCATTATTTTCACATTATTTTAATCAAGTATAAATAATTATTTAACTCCTGCCAAAATTCAAAAAAGTTTTGTTCTTATATAAGGTAATAGTTTTAATATTTATTATATAATCTCATGTTGAAATAAAAAGCTTTGTTATTGTATAAAATAATGGTTTTAATATTCATTGGAGGCGTCGAAAAATTTCTCTAAACCAATATGTGTATAAATAGTAGGCTTTACAAAAGTTTTTCGAACTCATGTACAACGATAAATAAAAGCTTGAGATAGAAACTCATTAGTATTAACAAGAATTGTCTTCATTGCATAACCAGAGATTAATTATTTAAACAAACAATCTTGCAAACAATAGGTCGCGAGTTGATAACACATATGTGATTATTTTGTAAATGCATCTATAAAATTATATAATATCAAAATCATCCCCATAGTGGATGAATGATCTCATATTTATTTCAAAATTTCAAGATATTAAATCTTAGCTTTACTTAATGAGTTTTTAATAATAAATTTTCATTGCGGACAAACAGTACATGAGAACTCTTTAAATTAAATAGTCTTCTAGTTCTTTAATGAATGTCCATATGAATTCTTAATTATTTTTTGCAAATAGAATAAAAGCAAATTGGAAGAGGGAGTTTTTATTTGAAGCTTTAGACGCAAGATGCAAAAATTTGAAGGGAGTTTTTATTTAATGTTTCATATTTAGATTATTATTATTTTAATTCTTAATTAATTATGATGATTTTGTTTAATTTGTATATTTTAAGGATATCAAAGATTTTATCTTAATTTAGATCTTGATCAAATGCAATTTTATGGACTACTTGAAGTTGCTATTGAAACTTTCCCAAAAGATAAGAAATTGAGGTAAATTTACTTATCATATCAAATGTTTAGATTTTTCTTCATAAAAATATATTTTTCTTAATATATGCTATTTGATAATTACTTGATGATTATGTCTGAATGGTAATAGATTAATTTTAATCTTATAAATCGATAGATTTTCATAATATTATCGATCACCTTCGTTAATATATGCTTAAGATTCATAATAATATGTGACCATGTATCGGTTTTTAGTCATCATTAAACTAATTATTTTATGTGTTTATCTGATGGTTTCAATTTGAATATATATATATATATATATTTTTTCTAAGTTGTAGTCATCATATGTTGTTAGACTTTAATATTTTTAAAAATTCACTTAATCAACAATAGTTAAGGTTATTAGATATATTAATAAAATCAACTTTTTTTTTTCAAAGCCAGTGAAATACAAAAAGGCTTGTTGAGAACAATTCAAACAAGTTCAATCACAGTTTAAAAAAAAAAACGAATAAAACAAAACAACCTAGCAAATATACTTAGCAGACAAAAATAACTTCAACAACAGACTTCCCCGTTGCACTCTGCTGCAGAAAACAACAAACCAACCCAGCATCATCCACTCTGCTTCAGCAGCAAATCACCAAGCAGCTTTAAAGAAGTTTTTCCTTGACATGCTTACCTTTGCTAAAGTTTCTGCCATTCCATTCTTTTTGTGATTAGTGACTGCAAACTGGATTTCAACAATATGTTTACATCCTTCTTCAATTTCCGCAAACAACTTCCTTAGCGACCATGGACAAAGACTTCTATATTTCAACCAATTCAAGACCGTATTCAAATCAAACTCTATAATCAAAGGAAGTTGCACCTTATGAAACAAACTTGAAAACATCTCTATTGCTACTTTTATAGCCATCAGTACCACCATTTCCAACTCCCTCCACTGCACAGTTACCTGAAAATAGAGCTGAAACAACCCCTTTCTCGTCCTGCAACACCCCTCCGCAACCCGCTATTTCATCTAAAGAAACCCAAGCCACATTAAATTTCATCCAACCACAAGGAGGTGGTTCCCAATCCATAATCCGCACATTCCCCACCTTTTTAACCAAACTGCTCTTCCTTGGCCACCCCTGTTAGAAGTTGGCCTTCCATGCAGCCCATGCAGCACCAAAGAAGCAGCATATGCAGCAGGAAAGGTAGCCATGCAATCGGGCCATGCAGGAGCTGTTATTTCATGTGCAGCAAGCATTAATTTTTTGTTCTTCTTTTAATCCTTAGTCAATGTAATGTAGTTTAGTTCACTTTGAACTATGTTAGGTTGATATTTTATGTAGTAATGATAGTGATTGAGTTGATAAGTCAACTTTGTCTATGTTAACAAGTCTTTATTTCAAATTTCAATGTAATTAGTGGGATCAGGTAAGTATTAGGTGAAAGCTAGCTTTGATTTGATTTGTCAATAGCTGATATATGTAATGGCAACATGCCAAAGATGTTTGGTTAATGAAAATCATCAGATTTCATTCATCTTAAGCTCTATTTTTTTTCTTTGCTTCTCGTTGCTATTCTTGTTTCTTAGCAAATTTCTACTTTGTTTCTTCACCAAGCAACAAGCCTTGCTGCACAAGCTTGCTGCTCAGCTTTTCCAAAACACCAACAATTGGTATCTAGAGCTTTTGTCTTAGAGGACCTGTTGCTCTTGAAACTTGAAATCGAATGGCTACACCAAGCTACACACCACCTGCACCACTAGTCTTCAATGGAGAGAGCTTCCACATATGGCTGGTTAAGATGAAGACTTACCTGCAGGCCTTTGACCTGTGGGAAATTGTGAATTCGGATGTCGAGCCAGCACCCCTTCGAGCCAACCCAACAGTGGCTCAGATAAGGCAGCATGCAGATGAGAGGACCAAGAGGCATAGGGCCATGTCATGCATACAAAATTGTGTGTGTGATGTGATCTTCACAAGGATCATGGCTTGTGAGACACCAAAGCAGGCCTGGGACAAGTTGAAAGAGGAGTTCCAAGGTACTGACAGGACAAGGCAGCATCAGTTGCTAAACTTGAGAAGGGACTTCGAGAATTTGAAGATGAAGGAAGAAGAAACAGTGAAGCAATACTCAGATAGAATTACAGCTGTGGTCAATAGCATAAGGTTGCTAGGAGAACAATTCAGTGAAGCAAGAATCATGGAGAAGGTGCTCTCAACAATGCTTGAGAGGTATGAAGCAAAAATCTCATCCCTTGAGGATCGAGAAACTTGGCCAGCATCTCCTTAACAGAGCTCATCAATGCTCTGTATGATCAGGAGCAAAGGAGGGCCAGTAGACTGGAGGAGCACCATGAAGGTGCCTTCCAAGCCAAAACAAAACCAGCCTCGAGCACCACTGCCTACAAAGGCAAAAAGACTTGGAAAAACATGCCTAAGCCTGATGCTGCGAGGAGTGGTGATCAACTTTGTAAATTTTGTAAGAAGCCTGGTCATTCAGAAGAAAGATGCTGGTTCAAGCTAGATGCAACATGTCAGCATTGCAAGAAGAAGGGCCATGTTGAAAGGGTTTGCAAGAACAAGGGCAGACCAAGGCAGGCTCAACATCAACAGCCAAAGGCTGAAGCTCGAGTAGCTGAAGAAAGCAGTGACCATGAGGAGCAAGTCTTTGCTGTGTCATGCTCAAAAGGATGGCTCCTGGACAGTGGCTACACTAACCACATGTCACCAAATGCAACCATCTTCAAGACCTTGGACAGGAGCTGCCAAACCAAGGTTAAAGTTGGCAATGGCCAGTTTATCAAGGTTGAAGGCAAAGGAGATGTGTTGATATGCACTTCCACAGGTAACAAGCTCATCTCAAATGTGTTGCTTGTACCTGAAATTGACAGAAACTTGCTCAGCATAGCTAGCTGCTAGACAAGGGCTACTAAGTGGTGTTCAAGGGCAAGGAGTTCCAAATTGCTGATCCAAGTGGATCAAGCTTCATGACAGTCACTATGACTGATAAGTGTTTTGAAGTCAACTGGCTAAGTGACTCACACTCAGCTTGCATAGCCTCTGCTGAAAACTCCAAGCTTTGGCACCAAAGGCTTGGGCATGCCAACTTCAGACCGGTGGCTCAGATGGTCAGTAAAGATTGGTTGAAAACTTCACCAACTCAGTGAAGCATGATGATGTTTGTGAAGTATGCTAGCTGGGAAAACAGGCCAGGCAACCATTTCCCTCGAATCAAGCCTGGAGAGCCTCAGAAAAGGTTCAGCTTGTGTACACTGATGTGTGTGGTCCCAGGAAGACTAAATCACTTAGTAGAAACATGTATTTCATTCTGTTCATTGATTATTATTCAAGATTTTGCTAGATTTATTTCTTAAAGCAAAAATCAGAAGTGGCTCAAGTGTTCTTGAAGTTCAAGGCATAAGCTGAAACAGAAACAGGTTGCAAGCTCAAGACCATCAAGTCAGACAATGGAGCTGAGTACACCGTAGCTCAGTTCTAAGCTATTTGCACTGATGCTGGCATCAAACATCAGCTGACCAATGTGTATACACCTCAACAAAATGGGGTCAGTGAGAGAAAGAATAGGAGCTTGCTCGATATGGCCAGGTACTTATTGTTTGAGAAGAATATGCCCAAAACCATGTGGACTGAAGCAGTCAACACTGCTGTTTATCTTCAGAATAGGTTTCCAACAAAAGCCTTAGCTCACAAGAAACCTTTTGAAGCTTGGTTCGGGTTCAAGCCATCATTGGCTCATTTAAAGGTCTTTGGCTACTTATGTTATGCTCAAGTCCCATCTATGAAGAGAGACAAGCTGTCAAAGAGGGCCCAACCTGGTGTTCTAGTAGGCTATAGCTCAGTCAAGAAGGGTTATAAGATCTTAGAAACTTCAACAAAAAGGATCCAAGTGAGCAGAGATGTCGTGTTCAATGAAAAAGCAAGCTGGAATTGGGAGAAAAATGAGCCAGAGGCAATTTCTGAAGAGTTGATGGTTGATCAAGTTGAACCTGAACAGATTGGTCCAGAAATAGACATTGATGATCAACCAGTGAGAGACACTCGACCATTGGTTGAGATTTATGAAAGAGCTCAAGTGGCTATAGAGGAGCCAAGTTGTTTTGAAGAGGCTGAAGCACACCAAGGCTGGAAGCAAGCAATGGCTGATGAAATCTACATGATTAAGAAGAACCAAACATGGGAGCTGGTTGAAAGGCCTACAAACAGGAAAACCATTGGTGTCAAATGGGTTTATCGAGCCAAACAGAATGCAGATGGGAGTCTGAACAAGTTGAAGGCTAGGCTGGTTGTCAAGGGGTTCAGTCAAAGATATGGCCTGGACTATATGGAGACTTTTGCACCAGTAGCCAGGCTAGACACAATCAGGTTGTTGGCTGCTTTGGCTGCACAAAGGGAGTGGATGATCCATCAACTGGATGTGAAGTTTGGTTTCTTCAATGGCCTCCTCGAAGAAGAAATCTACATAGACTAACCCCAAGGATTCATTGTTTCTGGCAAGGAACATATGGTGTACAGACTTAAAAAGGCCCTATATGGCCTGAAATAGGCTCCAAGAGCCTGATATACTCGAATTGACAGCTACCTGATAAGTTTGGGATTTGAGAGGAGCATAAGTGAGCCAACACTATATGTCAAGAAAGAAGAAGCTGAAACACAACTTGTTGTGTCCCTATATGTTGATGATCTCTTGGTGACAGGAGGAAACCAAGTTATGTTGGCTGACTTCAAGGCCAAAATGAAGGATATATTTGAAATGTCTGATTTGGGGCAGATGACATACTTTCTTGGAATGGAGGTGTTGCAAACTCAAAATGGAATCTTCTTGGGACAGAAGTCATTTGCTGCAAAGATCTTAAGCAAATTCTCTATGGAGAATAGCAATCCAACAAGCACACCTATGGCTATTGGAATGAAACTGTCAAGCCAAGGTGATCATGACCGATTGGATGAATCTGCCTACAGAAGCCTAGTGGGATGCCTACTGTATTTGACAGCAACCAGACCAGATATCATGTTTACTGTGAGTATGCTATCGAGATTCATGCATTGCTGCAACAAGCAACATCTTCAAGCAGCAAAAAGAGTTCTCAGATACATCAAAGGCACCTTGAGCCATGGCATGTTGTTTAGCAAGGCTGAACATTTGAAATTCGTTGGCTACACTGATAGTGACTGGGCTGGTTCAATGGATGATATGAAAAGCACATCTGGTTATGCTTTTAGTCTTAGTTCAGCCATGTTTTGCTGGTGGTCAAAGAAGCAATCAGTGGTAGCTCAATCAATAGCAGAAGCTGAGTATGTTGCAACTGTTAATGCTGTTAATCAGGCCATTTGGCTGAGAAAAATCCTAGCTGATTTGAACCTACATCAAGGGGCAGCAACAGAGATATTTTGTGATAACAAGTCTGCTGTTATAATTGCAAAGTACCCTGTCTTCCATGGAAGAACAAAGCACTTTAGCATCAAGCAACATATGGTAAGGGAGATGGAACAAGCTCGAGAGGTGGAGCTGATTCATTGCAATTCTGAAGATCAGATTGCTGATATTTTCACAAAGGCCCTCAATGTAACGAGGTTCATTAAACTGAGGAAAGAGTTGGGAGTTAGCAGCATGGAGACCAAGGAGGAGTGTTAGAAGTTGGCCTTCCATGCAGCCCATGCAGCACCAAAGAAGCAGCACATGCAGCAGGAAAGGTGGCCATGTGATCGGGCCATACAGGAGCTGTTATTTCATGTGCAGCAAGCATTTGTTTTTTGTTCTTTTTGTAATCCTTAGTCAATGTAATGTAGTTTAGTTCACTTTGAACTATGTTAGGTTGATATTTTATGTAGTAATGATAGTGATTGAGCTGATAAGTCAGCTTTGTCTATGTTTACAAGTCTTTATTTCAAATTTCAATGTAATTAGTGGGATTAGGTAAGTATTAGGTGAAAGCTAGCTTTGATTTGCTTTGTCAATAGCTGATATATGTAATGGCAACATGCCAAAGATGTTTGGTTAATGGAAATCATCAGATTTCATTCATCTTAAGCTCCATTTTTTTCTTTGCTTCTCGTTGCTGTTCTTGTTTCTTAGCAAATTTCTGATTTGTTTCTTCACCAAGAAACAAGCCTTACTGCACAAGCTTGCTGCTCAGCTTTGCCAAAACACCATCAACCCCCACCAATCATCTCCGTGAAAATACATTCCTCATAAACCACTTTCGCCCATATAAACTATTTCAATATTGTTTGGTAAATTAACAAGTCAAGTGTTGTAGCTTTACCTTCAAACACTTTTTGATTACGAGAAATCCATCCTGACCAACATGCTGACCATCATGCTGCTGATACTGCCAGAAACCAGACTTTTTTGAATGCCAGACAAAGACACTCCCCGGCACAAGGAAAAGAATTCCTCAAAGTTTGCTACGTCCTTCCATCTCAACCCCCACTAGCAAAAATATACACGGCCAGAATCTTTTCACAAAGGAGCATTTAAAAAATAAGTGATTGGTAGATTCCACCACTTTCTCGCACCATAGACACCTATTATCCAAAGAGTCGATAATAATTCCTCTACTAATAAAAAAATCTTTCGTTGGAACACGATTAATCGCCATCATCCATAAGAAGCTACACACTCTTGGTAGGACTTTCAATTTCCAGATTCTATAAAACTGAAATTCTTCCTCACCCATCCGATCATGATCTAGGAGGTAAGACAACTTTTTAACCTAGAATATTCCCCCACTTTCATGAATCCAATTAATACGGTCCTCTACCTCCCCATTCAGTACAACACTACTCATTAAATATTTCAATTTTTTCACCATGCATTTTTCTCTATCCAACAATTTTCTAGAGAACACACTCTCACAATGCACCTTTTCAAAACTATTATTACGAGCAACATCCTTCACAAAACAATTCTTTTTTAAGGCCAATTGAAAGAGTCTTAGGAATTCCTCCTTTAGAGCTTTATCCCCACACCACACATCTTCCCATTTCCAATCACCCAACAATAAGAAATTAGCCCTGTCCATTCTGTCACCTCCGTTCTTTTCAAGTTCTCCACAATCCCCCGCCATACCACAAACATTTCTTTAGGCTTAGACGTATTAAGCCTCCACTCTGCTGGCTCAATCCGTATTTTGATTTAATCACTCTCCTTCATAATGCATTCTTTTCCATGGCGAATCTCCAACCCCATTTTGTCATCAACACACAATTTTTAACCTTTAAGTTTACCACCACTGCCCCTCCCAACTTTTTCGGAAGACACTTTATCCCAGCCAACCCTTGCCATTTTTTTGTTGTCTGAGCCACCCTATAAAAATTGCCTTCTGATCTTATCTATATTATTAATCACCGACAAAGGCTCCTGAAATAATGGCATATAATAAATTGGTAATGAGGACAATACCGAATTAACTAGCACCACCCTAGCCATAAAAGACAACGTTCTGCTTTTCCAACTAATAAACTGTAAAAGTAACATATTTTAGGCCCACATTTAGCATGATTTTGGATGATTTAAGCCTTGAATTGTGTAATTTGGTGCTCTTAATCCTTTTTTTTTCATGTTTTATACCCAGGAGAGCACCAGAGGATGAAAAGAACGGAAAACGGGCCCAAAACGGAATAAATGGGCCATATCACGAAATTCACACGGCCTGGGCCCAAGACACACGGCCGTGCCTCATTCAACAGTCTCGAACACGGCCTGGCCACGACTTACACGGGCGTGTGCCATGGGCGTGTCCCTGTCGTGACAAAGAGAAGTTTCACTCGGATTAGGATACTTAGGGGCAAAGAAACACATTCCGAAGCCTATATAAACACCCTAAGTATAACCTAAAGGGGGGAACCTAGGGCTTTAGTCAGGGGGAGTCTAGCTAGGCCAAAGAGGGCAGATTTGTGGGGATTTACTCAAAGATAGCCAGTTGATTCATCTCAAGAAGTCAGAATTATACTCAAGACGGAGAATCTCTCTTCAATTCCTTCAGGGGGTTTTAGAGTTTTTCTTATGTTTTGTTTTATCTTTGCTTTTGAGATGTATTCTTTTATTATTATTATGAACTAAACCCTCAGATACCTGAGGGGGATGAAACCTAAGATGAATCTTGTTATCGTTTGCTGAACTATATGATAAATATTTGACTTGTTCATAATTATGTGTTCTTAATTCTTGTGTTGATATTTCCGGGATATTAATTCAAGTGTGATGTGCTTAGGTGGAGGAGCAAAAGTCCTTGCCTAAGAGTAGATCTAGCATAATTAAGCGGAGTTGATCGCACGCCTAGAGATTGGGTGACGAGATTTTGCCGGATTAGGGTGAAACCTAATATGGGAGTCCATAGATCGAGTAAATGCAATTCTAAGGGTTTTAATTAGAAAGAGATTTCAATTAATCAACCTAGGGTTAGATGTTAGGCGCTTCGAGTGAGGGGTTAGTATATGTTAGGGAATCTTACGGATCAAGTCAAGTGAATAAATCGTCTGGTTCAGAGTTAGATAACAAGTGAAGTCTAGGTGGATTCTTCATTGGGTGTCGCCTTAATCAATTGGTTTTTCCTAAAGTTATTTTCCCAATTCATTCTCTTTGTCTTTGCGTCTTTAGTATTAGTTATTAGTTAATTTTAGATTAGATACACAATTCCCTTAATTCTTAGGCTAGATAATAAAAAGAGAGTTAGTATTAATACTTTTGGTTCCTTTGGGTTCGACAATCCGGTCTTGCCTTAACTATACTATTGTTCAGTAGATGCGCTTGCCTCAAATCGTTGTCATAGTTAGTTTCCAAGTTCGATCATTATTTATATAAATTTCAAGAATTTGACATCGCATAAAAACAACGATCAAGTTTTTGGCGCCGTTGCCGGGGAACTAAAATATTAAGAACACTTAATTTTTATTACTTTAGCCATATTATATTTATTTTATTTTTGCAATTAAATTTTACTTCTTTTTACATTTCTAAATTTTCTTCTTTTCTTCTGGCAGGTACCTTTAGTTTATGACTAGAAGGAACCCGGCAAGACCTGTAATGGCCTAAATTCAAGGTTATCGGAATAATGGTTTCGCAACCATAAATCCGATTTAAATAGAAATTTATTTCAAAATATTTGCATGAATATTTATATGATAGGAAATATTTTTATAAATATTTATAAAATGTTAGTAATGTGGTATTAAATTTTCGTTAGAAAATTTTATCGTTTGGGTAGGAAATTAAATGAAAAGGACTAGATTGAAATGAAAGTAAAGTTAAATTATAGATTAAAAGAAATTATGAAGGATCAAAATGGCAATTATACTTTTTGTAAAGTTGAGGCTGTTTAAGTATGAAAATATGAGATTTTTTTTAATTATTATATTATTATTTTATATATATACAACAAACTAAAGGAAAAGAGTTAGAAACAGAAAGAACAGAGAGTAAAGACGAAACAGAGAAAGAAAAAGAGAAAAGAAAGAAGAAAAAGGAAAATAGAAAGTTTGAAGCTTAGAGTTTAATTTGGTAAGTTAATTTAGTCCTTTTCTTTTAATTTTGATGCTTTATTATGTTTAAATCATCAAAAATTGGATAAAAATAAATAGGGCTTAAATTTATATGTTTAGAATTCTTAATGAGTCTATTTTCATAGAAATAAACGGAAACATCATCCGAATCCTGTATGAAGAGATAATTAATTTTTAGTGAAGAAGGGTCAGAACTGTCAAACAGCAGAATAGGGGAAACTTTAAAGAATAAACTGTACTTATTGGCTGAACCAAAAATTCTAAATATTTTATGGTATAAAGAAATGTGCGTCTAGTTTCAGGGAAAATTAACGGTTCTTCATTTGGAGTTCTGTAGATCGAGAAATAAATAATTTAGTGACTATGACTCAAGTAAACAGTTTTGAATGAACTAAAAATAATAATAGAATTATAGAAAATGCTACATGTGAACATGAAATGTATTGAATTGATGATTGAATTTATTTATTTAGATTCGGAAAACTCAAATACGAAGCTAGATCGAGGAAAGGAAAAAGTCCCGGATTAGTAGATTTTGTGTACGAACAAGTATCGAGGTAAGTTCATGTAACTTGAATTATCTTAAATGCTGAAATATATGTTATTGATGTGAATATAATTCGATGTTCATTGTATGAAAATTTATGCAATATTGATATTTTGATAAAAAGGGAAAGAAATCCGGTGAATGAAAGGAAAAATTCGATGGATCTCTGAAAAGGAATTGACGGTAAAAAGGATCTAGCCGGACGGGTGATCCTATCTGATATAGCCCTCCCGAAGAATATGTGGAAAATGGATTTAGCCCGGACGGGTAATCCCCGGATTAGTAGATTTTTGTGTACGAACAAGTATCGAGGTAAGTTCATGTACTTGAATTATATTCTTAAATGCTTGAAATATATGTTATTGATGTGAATATAATTCGAATGTTCATTGTATGAAAATTTATGCAATATTGATATTTTTGATAAAAAGGAAAGAAATCCCGGTTGAATGAAAGGAAAATTCGATGGATCTCTGAAAAGGAATTGACGGTAAAAGGATCTAGCCCGGACGGGTGATCCTATCCTGATATAGCCCTCCCGAGAATATGTGGAAAATGGATTTAGCCCGGACGGGTAATCCGAATTAGGGTCTGAATTTAGCCTGGACTGGTAATTCAGATCCAAGCTCATTAGAGTAATTGTCGTTGCAGGGGATTTAGCCCGGACTGGTAATCCCGACAATACTCTATGAGTTTATATTACAGGGGATTTAGCCTGGACTGGTAATCCCGCTGTAAAGATGAGGTTCGCGGGAGTGTGCTCTCTGAAATAGAAATGTGCGCACATGAATATGAATTGACGGACCCGAATTTGTACACTAAAGTGTAGCTCTGAAAATCCATCGAAATTCCGAGTAATTCAACGGGATAAATATAAAAAGAAAATATTAAAGAAATGGAAATCATGGTATTGATGAGCTCATAAATCATAATATATATTATTGATATATGGAAATTATTGGACTGACTTGAATGTTGAGTTTGTAAATGTTAGGGTAATAATGCATTGAATGGGTATATGAATGTTTATCGCTTGTATTGTAAATATTAGGTAAGTATAATTCTTGTTACATGGGCTTACTAAGCACAAAGTGCTTACCCTATTTCCTTTTTCCCTGTTTTGTAGTGTTAAGAGCTCGGAGGTCGGATCGGTGGGAGACTCATCACACTATCAACCCCAATATTTCGGTATTTAAAGAAACTTTAGTTGGAAATGAATGGCATGTATAAGCTAATAAAATAAATGTTAATATGAAATGAATGTAAGGTCAGCCATTGGTATGGCTTATGTGTTAAAGTTATCTTATAAATATGCATGAATTATTTTGAAAATATGTTGAATTTGAATGGTCTCGGTTTTAAAAAAAAAATTCGTAAATTCTGGTAATGCCTCGTACCTTATTCTGACAACGAATACGGGTAGGGGGTGTTACATTTGTTGGTATTAGAGCTACGGTTTAGCCAGTTCTAGGACCGACATAGCGAATACGGATTAGCTATACATGCCATTTAAATTATTTTTGATAGTGTGATATCTCTTGACCATTTAAATTGTGTTTTCCTTATAGTAATGTCATCTGACCGAGCTCAATCTGAGGAAGCTGGGAGTCATGCTCCGGCTTCAGTACAAAGATAAGAAACTAGCAGTAGAAGGCCCGGTATAGAGGGTCAAGGGGAGGAGGCAAAAATAGCCTTCTTTCAAATGATGAATGAATGGTTTACCCAGTACATAAGAACTAACCCTACAGTGTAGCAAACTCAAGCTCCCCCTCCTGTTCCTCCACCGGTTCCCGAGATTCCACAGGGTACAGGTACTGAATCTGTCAGAAAAGGAAAAGCTCCGGTCAATAAAATCCGAAAATATGGGGCCGAAGAATTTCGAGCAGCAGTTGATGATGATCCCGAAAGAGCTGACTTTTGGTTAGAAAATACTACTCGGGTTTTGGAGGAATTATCTTGCACGCCAGAAGAATGTTTGAAATGTGCTGTTTCACTGCTAAAAGACACAGCTTATCATTGGTGGAATACTAAAGCTTCAGTTGTTCCGAAAGAAGAAATTACATGGGAATTCTTCCAGACCGAGTTCAAAAAGAGATATATCAGCCAGAGATTCCTTGATCAGAAAAGAAAAGAATTTCTTGAGCTGAAACAGGGCAATAGATCAGTATCTGAGTATGAAAGAGAATTTGTTCGGTTGAGTAAATATGCTCGAGAATAGGTACAGTCGGAAGCTGAAATGTGCAAACGATTCGAAGAAGGGTTGAATGAAGAAATTAAGCTACTTATTGGAATTCTTGAAATTCGAGAGTTTGCTACACTAGCAGAGCGAGCTTATAAAGCAGAAGAATGGAGCAAAGAAAAGAAACAGGCTGAGAGGGAAGCTCGAATTTTTAGTAAAAGACCAATGGGAAAATCTCAGTTTTCTGCTCCAAAGAAATTGAAGAAGTACCAGGATCGTTCTACCTCAACCACTGGGTATTCGGATAGAGTGCGAGGTTCACAGCGCACTAATTCAAGACCTTCCACTCCATCAGTGACCAGTGTTGGCAGTGTTGGTACCCCTAAGCCGAGATGCCAGTATTGTAATAAAGCTCATTTTGGTGAATGTCGATTTAAGAGCGGGGCTTGTTACCGATATGGTTCTTTTGACCATTTCCTCAGAGATTGTCCAGAAAGAAGTGAAAAAAAAGCTGAATATATATCGAAGTCAAGTAATCCATCTTTGAGGGGTAGACCATCTCGACCATTCGGTAATGTCAGTGGTAGCCGAGGAGCTACAAAAGATACTGCAAGTAGGCATGAGACACGAGCGCCTTCTAGGACATATGTTATGCGTACCAGAGAAGATGCCTCAGCACCCGATGTTATTACTGGTACATTTTCTTTACTTGATACTAATATTACTTCATTAATTGATCCCGGTTCTACGCATTCATATATATGTGTAAAACTTGCATGCGTTAAAGATTTATCTGTTGAACCTACTGAATTCGCGGTTAAAGTCTCGAACCCCTTTGGCCAATCTATTTTGGTGGATAAAATTTGTAAAAATTGTCCACTGATGGTAAGAGGTTATTGTTTCCTGGCTGATTTGATGTTACTGCCATTTGATGAGTTTGATGTGATATTGGGCATGGATTGGTTAACTCAGCACGATGCAGTAGTAAACTGTAAACAGAAATATATTGTGTTGAAGTGTTAGAATGGTGAATTACTTCGGGTTAAATCCGATCAGACAGAGGGATTATCTGATGTGATTTCAGGTATTACTGCTCAGAGGTATGTCAAAAAGGGGTATGATGCTTTTCTTGCTTATGTATTAGATACCAAGGTATCTGAGTCGAAGATTCAAGCAGTACCAGTGGTATGCGAATTTTCTGATGTGTTTCCAGAGGAGTTACCAGGGTTGCCACCAGAAAGAGAAGTGGAATTTTCTATAGATTTAATTCTGGGAACTACTCCGATTTCCATAGCTCCGTACCGAATGGCTCCTACAGAATTAAAGGAATTAAAGACACAGTTACAGGAACTTGTTGATAGAGGTTTTGTCCGACCGAGTCATTCACCTTGGGGTGCTCCGGTTCTGTTTGTGAAAAAGAAAGATGGGTATTTGAGATTGTGTATTGACTATCGACAGCTCAATAAGGTAACTATAAAGAATAGGTATCCGTTGCCCCGGATTGATGATTTATTTGATCAGTTGAAAGGTGCTACTGTATTTTCAAAGATAGATCTCCGATCGGGCTACTATCAGTTACGAGTAAAGGAGTCAGATGTGCCAAAGACAGCTTTCAAAACCAGGTACGGGCATTATGAGTTTCTGGTTATGCCATTTGGGTTGACTAATGCACCTGCAGTATTTATGGATATGATGAATCGAATATTCAGACCGTACTTAGACAGATTTGTGGTAGTATTCATTGATGATATTTTGGTTTATTCTCGAGATGAAGAAGAACATACAGAACATTTGAGAATTGTGTTGCAAATTTTGCGAGAGAAACAGTTATATGCTAAATTCAGTAAATGTGAATTTTGGCTTCGAGAAGTGGGTTTTCTTGGACATATTGTATCCGCTGAAGGCATCAGGGTAGATCCAAGTAAAATCTCAGCTATTGTCAATTGGAATCCACCGAAGACTGTATCTGAAGTTAGAAGTTTTTTGGGTTTAGCTGGTTATTATCGGAGATTTGTACAGGGATTCTCTATGATAGCTTCTCCGATGACTCGATTATTGCAGAAAGATGTAAAGTTCGAGTGGACTGATGAATGTCAGCAGAGTTTCAACCGATTAAAAGATCTACTGACAAAAGCACCAGTATTAGTGCAGCCTGAACCGGGTAAGGAATTTGTTATTTACAGTGATGCCTCATTAAATGGTTTAGGTTGTGTCTTGATGCAAGAAGGTAAAGTAATAGCCTATGCTTCAAGACAACTTAAACCACATGAAAGAAATTATCCGGTACATGATCTTGAGTTAGCTGCTATTGTTTTTGCATTGAAGATATGGCGGCATTATTTGTACGGTGAGAAATGTCATATTTATACTGATCATAAAAGCTTGAAATATTTAATGACACAGAAAGATTTGAATTTGAGACAGCGCAGGTGGCTTGAACTGATAAAGGACTATGATTTGATTATTGATTATCATCCGGGTAAGGCTAATGTTGTGGCTGATGCTTTGAGTCGAAAATCTCTGTTTGCTTTACGATTATGAATACCCGATTGTCATTGACTGATGATGGTTCAATCATAGCTGAATTGAGAGCTAAATCGATATTTCTACAGCAAATATGTGAAGCTTAGAAGAATGATGAGAAGTTACAGGTTAAACGGGCACAATGTGAGTCAGGTACTGATTCTGAATTTCAAGTTGGGGTTGATGATTGTTTATTATTCAGAGGTAGGGTATGTGTACCCAAGAATTCAGAGCTCATACAGAAAATTTTACACGAGGCTCACAGTGGTACTATGTCTGTACATCCGGGAAGTAATAAAATGTATAATGATTTGAAGAAGATGTACTGGTGGCCAGGTATGAAACGTGATATTTCTGAGTTTGTATCAAGATGTTTGATATGTCAACAGGTCAAAGCAGAACATCAGGTACCTTCGGGGTTACTTCAGCCAATTACTATACCGAAATGGAAATGGGAAAGAATCACTATGGATTTTGTATCGGGATTACCATTGTCTTCGAAGAAAAAAAGATGCTATTTGGGTGATTGTTGATCGATTGACAAAGTCAGCACACTTTATTCCGGTACGTATGGATTATTCTTTAGATAAACTGGCTGAATTGTACATATTTGAAATTGTCAGGCTACATGGAGTGCCTGTCTCCATTATATCAGATAGAGATCCCCGATTTACGTCTCGTTTCTGGGATAAATTGCAAGAAGCTTTGGGTACTCAGTTGTATTTTAGTACTGCATTTCATCCTCAGACAGATGGCCAATCTGAGCGTGTAATTCAAGTATTGGAAGATAGATATGCTCCGATGTTGTACACTAGAGTTTAAAGGTAATTGGGAGAGGTATCTACCTTTGATTGAATTTGCTTACAATAACAGTTATCAGTCCAGTATTAAAATGGCTCAATATGAAGCTTTGTACGGCAGAAAATATAGAACACCATTGTATTGGACAGAGCTCAGTGAAAAGAAGATACATGGGGTTGATTTAATCCGGGAAACAGAAGAAAAAGTGAAGGTTATTCGGGATAGTTTAAAAGCAGCTTCCGATCGCCAAAAATCATATGCCGATCTTAAACGAAAAGAGATTGAATTTCAGGTTGGTGACAAGGTATTCCTGAAAGTGTCTCTGAAACACCCCACACCCGGCCCACGAGCCTGAACCGGATCTGGTATGTTCCTTAAATAAACCGGTTTTCAAGTTCTTTGTGACTTTGAGAAAATTTGTATAATTTTTAGAAAAATGTTGTTGTGGATTGGGCTCAGATTGGGAACCCATTTAATCTATTTAAAAATCCAATTTTTATTAAGGTGACAAAATAATTTTTAAGGTTTATAAAATATATTTCACTTAGAATTTAATCCAACAATCGTTTGTAACAAAATAATTAAAAATAAAGCAGAAATAAAGAAAATCCATCTGGGCCTTATGGCCTTATTACATCAAGTAAAACCCAATAATAAAATTAAAGATACTAAAAAGAAATAAAGTCCAAATTAAATAAATTCTTCAATTGATGCATGGCCACCTCAAGGTCTGCCGTCCCGGTCCGTCACTGTTCATCACCTGAAAATAGTTCCCACAACGGGGTGAGTCAACAGACTCAATGTGTACATAACATTAACATTCAACAAATCAGGCATACAAGTTCATATCAAGTTCATGTTCACATAAAATAAATGATGCAACCCAAACTCAGGCCTAATGGTCCATCCGCTACACACCACCCGTACCTGCCAGTCACACCGTGGGGACTACTAAGCCAACCCTCCATCCGCTACATACCATCGAAGGCAGTCGCTGCAGTCGACGTGCTCATCGCCCATATAATTTGTGTCATTAGACACCATATTCAAATAATGTAACCGAAGTTACCAAATTCAGATAATGTAACCGGAGTTACCATATTCAAATTTTTGTGACCGTAGTCACCATATTCCGTTGGTGAGACCGAAGTCAACACCTTCTTCCCCTTTCACATAGATCCCGAATGCCCCATAAATTTTATATCATGCATAACATACTTAATTTCTCATTATTCACATGTAACAATATAACATATTCGTAATCCTATCGAAAGTAGGAAACGTACCAGGGTACTCTTACCATATTTGTGGTACTTAGCCACATTCACATTCTTATGCATATTCATATATTAAAAATAATTGCCATATGATATATCGAAAGTTAACGTGAGTACACACCTGATTTGCTTAATAGATTCCTTGAAATCCCGAAGAACGATCTACCGATCTAGATCTTTATCTCCTATATTCGGCCAAACATTAAAGCATATTAACAACCTATTTGGCTTAAAAACCCAAATCCTAGTAGGATTTGTATTACTACCTTGTTGCCAAATTGGATGATTGATCAAGTTCCAAAAATTGCTAGTATCCTTTTCCTTGAAATCGGCTAACACTAAATTCATTAAACATGGTTAGTTTGACTTCTGAAAATTACAAGAAACAGATCTGAGTTCCTTGGCCAAATACATAAGGTTTACTTACCTTAAAATTTCCAAATCTGAAAAGGATTCCTTGCCCTATATGCCTGTCGAAATCTTCATGTTAGATTTAATCTAACATATACATCATAACCTTTAATCAAATAAATTTATCTTACCTTAGATCCTTGATCCTTATAGTCGGCAATTGTAGAAACCTGAGAGATCCTTAATGCCTTTAGTCGATTGCTTCCTTCCCTAGAGTCTCAGAGTTTCGGCTATGGAGATTTAATCAGGGATCAAAAGAAAAGGTTTTGGCTTGACAGATGAAGAAAAGAGAAGAAGAAAAGATGAAAAGAAAATTCGGCAGAGGGGGTTTTGGCTTAGGGAAAATTTCGGCAGAGAGGAAGAGGAAGCAAAAGTTGATGAGTAGCCCTCCTGCCCTCCTTTTATAGCCGAAATTATCAGCCTAGGAGTCCCTTACTTGGCCACCACTCCTCTTTTTGATAATATTATCTCTTTTATTTAAAAGATAAAAGTGTTTAATCCATCATTTATCTCCTCAAATAATCCTAAAAGAAAATCCTTTATTTATCACTTATTATTCACATATTTATGCAAATAAAACGCCTCCCTTTTCTAGAAACCAATGCCGTCCACCTCAGCCTTCTGGAAGCAAAAACAAAACTTATTTATTTGCTCCTCAAGTGACTCGAACTCAAGCCCATTTCCCCTGCATGTGACGCCATTTCCTTAGGCCTTAAGTGGCATCTTCAGGCCACTTTTCCAAGCCTGATTGTGTGTCAAACTTCTCCAACTTTTTCTTTTAAGGCCCTCTAGCCCTTATTTCCTATTTTGAACTTTAAAATTTGACATTTCGGCATCATTTCTAAGTTTCCTAAAATTTTCGATCGGCTCTATAAACTTGCCATTTTCTTACATTTCCAAGTTTCTAGAAATGTTTACTTTCCATTTTTGAATCATTTCCAAAAATGTTCAGGTTTCCAAAAATGTTCAAGTTTCCAAAATGTTCAGGTTTCCAAAATGATCAAGTTTCCAAAATGTTCAAGTTTCCAAAAATGTTCATTTCCAAAAATGTTCATTTCCATTTTCATTTCCATTTCCATTTCCATTTCTAGGTTTCCAAAAGTATCAAAAATTTATTCTTAGTACTTGAGACTTGACATTTCGTACAATTAAACTGAAAATGCATAGGCCCTATTCAGGATGTTACAGTCTCCTTGGAAGAAAGTTCTCCGGTTCGGTCGAAAGGGTAAATTGAGTCCAAGATTTATCGGGCCATATGAGATCATAGAAAGAATTGGACCGGTCGCTTATCGGTTGGCATTACCACCAGAACTTGATAGAATCCATAATGTTTTTCATGTGTCTATGCTACGACGATATCGGTCAGATCCTTCACATGTTATTTCTCCGATAGAAGTGGAGATTCAACCGGATATGAGTTACAGTGAAGAACCGATCAAGATAGTGGCATGGGAAACAAAGGAGCTTAGAAATAAAAAAATAAATTTGGTGAAAGTATTGTGGCAAAAACACGGGATTGAGGAAGCGACATGGGAACCGGAGGAGGCAATGAGGAAACAATATCCAAACCTCTTTATTGGTAAGATTTTCGAGGACGAAAATCCTTAAAAGGGGGGGAGAGTTGTAATGGCCTAAATTCAAGGTTATCGGAATAATGGTTTCGCAACCATAAATCCGATTTAAATAGAAATTTATTTCAAAATATTTGCATGAATATTTATATGATAGGAAATATTTTTATAAATATTTATAAAATGTTAGTAATGTGGTATTAAATTTTCGTTAGAAAATTTTATCGTTTGGGTAGGAAATTAAATGAAAAGGACTAGATTGAAATGAAAGTAAAAGTTAAATTATAGATTAAAAGAAATTATGAAGGATCAAAATGGCAATTATACCATTTTGTAAAGTTGAGGCGGTTTAAGTATAAAAATCTGAGATTTTTTTTAAAAGTATATTATTATATTATTTATATATTTATTATTATATTATTATATTATTATATTATTATATATACAAACAAACTAAAGGAAAAAGAGTTAGAAACAGAAAAGAAACAGAGAGTAAAGACGAAACAGAGAAAGAAAAAGAGAAAAGAAAGAAGAAAAAGGAAAAATAGAAAGTTTGAAGCTTGGAGTTTAATTTGGTAAGTTAATTTAGTCCTTTTCTTTTAATTTTGATGCTTTATATGTTTTAGAATAAAGTTTTGATGAATTTAAGTTGAATTTTTTGAAGTTTTAGAGTTTTTGAATATAGCATATGATGAATAAAATGATGAATTAGTGGTTTAATTGAAAGAATTTGAAGTTAGAATTGGATAAAGGACTTAATTGTAAAACAAGCTATAAGAAAACAGTTTTGGGACAGCAGCAGTAGAGTAAGTTTGAAAATTCACCAAAAATCTTATAAGTGGAATTAGAAGTTGAGTGAGATATGAAATTAAAGCTTATTGAGTATATTTTCATATGAAAGAAAGATATTTAGACTTTTGTAAGACTGGTTCAGAATGAATTCGGGTTCCCCTGTTTTAAATTTAGAAAATCATCAAAACTTGGATAAAAATAATTAGGGGCTTAAATTTATATGTTTATAATTCTTAATGAGTCTATTTTCAATAGAAATAAACAGAAACATCATCCGAATCCTGTATGAAGAGATAATTAATTTTTAGTGAAGAAGGGTCAGAACTGTCAAACAGCAGAACAGGGGTAACTTTAAAGAATAAACTGTACTTATTGGCTAAACCAAAAATTTTAAAAGTTTTATGGTATAAAGAAATGTGCGTCTAGTTTCAGGGAAAATTAACAGTTCTTCATTTGGAGTTCTGTAGCTCGAGAAATAAATAATTTAGTGACTATGACTCAAGTAAACAGTTTTGAATGAATTGATGATTGAATTTATTTATTTAGATTCGGAAAACTCAAATACGAAGCTAGATCGAGGAAAGGAAAAAGTCCCGGATTAGTAGATTTTGTGTACGAACAAGTATCGAGGTAAGTTCATGTAACTTGAATTATATTCTTAAATGCTTGAAATGTATGTTATTGATGTTAATATAATTCGAATGTTCATTGTATGAAAATTTATGCAATATTGATATTTTTGATAAAAAGGGAAAGAAATCCCGGTTGAATGAAAGGAAAATTCGATGGATCTCTGAAAAGGAATTGACGGTAAAAAGGATCTAGCCCGGACGGGTGATCCTATCCTGATATAGCCCTCCCGAAGAATATGTGGAAAATGGATTTAGCCCGGACGGGTAATCCGAATTAGGGTCTGAATTTAGCCTGGACTGGTAATTCAGATCCAAGCTCATTAGAGTAATTGTCGTTGCAGGGGATTTAGCCTGGACTGGTAATCCCGACAATACTCTATGAGTTTATATTACAGGGGATTTAGCCTGGACTGGTAATCCCGCTGTAAAGATGAGGTTCGCGGGAGTGTGCTCTCTGAAATAGAAATGTGCGCACATGAATATGAATTGACGGACCCGAATTTATACACTAAAGTGTACCTCTGAAAATCCATCGAAATTCCGAGTAATTCAACGGGATAAATATAAAAAGAAAATATTAAAGAAATGGAAATCATGGTATTGATGAGCTCATCAATCATAATATATATTATTGATATATGGAAATTATTGGACTGACTTGAATGTTGAGTTTGTAAATGTTAGGGTAATAATGCATTGAATGAGTATATGAATGTTTATCGCTTGTATTGTAAATATTAGGTAAGTATAATTCTTGTTACATGGGCTTACTAAGCACAAAGTGCTTACCCTATTTCCTTTTTCCCTGTTTTGTAGTGTTAAGAGCTCGGAGGTCGGATCGGTGGGAGACTCATCACACTATCAACCCCAATATTTCGGTATTTAAAGAAACTTTAGTTGGAAATGAATGGCATGTATAAGCTAATAAAATAAATGTTAATATGAAATGAATGTAAGGTCAGCCATTGATATGGCTTATGTGTTAAAGTTATCTTATAAATATGCATGAATTATTTTAAAAATATGTTGAATTTGAATGGTCTCGGTTTTAAAAAAAAAATTCGTAAATTCTGGTAATGCCTCGTACCTTATTCTGACAACGAATACGGGTAGGGTGTGTTACAAGACCCCTACTTTATGACAATGATATTGAAGGTACAGTTCGCAGAAATCGCAGAGAAATAAGGCGAAGCTTAAACTACATAGAAGAAGAACAAGAAGCCGAAATAAATATTACAAAAGAGATGGCTAAAAATCATCCGCCACCTCCAGAGATGGCCGAAAATCATGCTCCTCGAACTATTTATGATTATGCTAAACCTAGTTTAATAGGAACTGAGTCAAGTATTGTTAGACCTACTATTGCTGCAAATAATTTTGAACTGAAACCTAACACTATACAGATGATACAACAGTTTGTTCAGTTTGATGGTTTGCAGGATGAGGATCCTAACACACACTTAGCGAATTTTCTAGAATTCTATGATACCTTCAAGATAAATGGCTTTTCTAATGATACCATCCGTCTTCGGTTATTTCATTTTTCTTTGAGAAATAAAGCCAAACAGTGGTTGCATTCCCTTCCACGAGGGTCAATCACTACATTGGATCAAATGACCGAGAAATTTTTATTAAAATATTTTTCGCTGGCCAAAACGACCAAGTTAAGGAATGATATCTCTTCTTTTGTGCAGATGGATTTAGAGACACTTTACGATGCATGGGAGAGATACAAGGATTTGTTGAGGAGGTGCCCACACCACGGATTACCTTTGTGGCTATAGGTCCAAACTTTCTACAACAGTGTGAACCCTTCAACAAGGCAATTAATCGATTCAGCCGCCGGCGAAACTCTAAATAACAAAACTCCTGAAGCAGCCTACGAGTTTATAGAGGAAATGTCATTGAATAACTATCAGTGGCAAGTTACAAGGACAAGGCCAGCAAAAGCAGCCGGAGTTTTCAACCTCGATGCAGTAACCGTGCTATCAAACCAGGTAGAGATGTTACATAAAAAATTTGATGGTTTATACGGTTCTTCGCAGGCACATCCAGTTATGCAGTGCGACGCAAGTGGAGGCATGGCGAATCTTGAGTACCCACCCTACGGACAGGCATGGAGAGCGAACAAATGAACTATATGGGTAACAATTTCCAATCTAACAATAACCCTTATAGTAGTACTTATAATCCAGGTTGGAAGAACCACCCCAATTTCTCATGGGGTGGTCAAGGAAATCAAAGACAACAACCATCCCAAAACTTCCAACAACAGCCCTACCCACAGGAAAAGAAGCCGAACCTTGAAGAGATGCTGAAAAAATTCATAGCAACCTCAGAAACACATTTCCAAAATATAGAAACACGTTTCCAGAATACTGAGACAACACTTAAAAATCTACAAGCATCGATTCAAAGGATCGAGAATTAGTTAGGGCAACTTGCCAAGCAGATCTCTGAAAGACCACAAGGAAGCCTACCGAGCAACACCGAGACTAACCCAAAGGAGCAAATTCAAGCCATAATAGCTCAAGATAGTGAAGGGTTAGATGAACCCAATTTAAGGCAAAAGATTGTGGTAGAAGAAGGTAAGGTTGAGGTAAAGCCAAAACCGGTAATCAAAGTGTACCAACCTCGCATACCATATCCCGAAGCACTGAAGAGAGACGACATAGAGGAACAGTTCGGTAAGTTTTTTAAACTTTTAAAGAAATAACATATTAACTTACCGTTTCTTGAAGCTCTTTCGCAGATGCCAGACTCAAGGAAATTTTTAAAGAAGCTTTTAACAAACAAGCGGAAGCTAGACGAGGAATCATATGTGGAACTAAACGCAATGTGCTCGACAGTCTTGCAGAATAGACTACCACGGAAATTAAAAGATCCAGGGAGTTTTACAATTCCATGTTTAATTGGTAGTTTATCTATTGATAATGCGTTAGCTGATTTAGGGGCAATCATAAATGTCATACCTTATAAAATGTTTAAACAACTAGGTCTAGGGAAGCCCAAACAAACTAGGATGAGCATTCAATTAGCTGATAAAACTGTTAGAATTCCTAGGGGTATAATCAAAGATGTACTCATGAAAATTGATAAATTCGTATTCCCAATAGACTTTGTCATTTTAGACATGGATGAAGACAACACGATCCCCCTAATTTTAGGAAGACCATTTTTAGCAACTGCCAGGACTAAAATTGATGTCGACGCAGGTGAACTCATACTCTGTGTAGGTGACTGATAAACCGTAATAGTAACATATTTTAATCCCAAATTTAGTATGCTTTTGGATGATTTAAGCCTCGATTTATATAAAAAGGTGCTCTTAATCCTTTCTTTTCATGTCTTATACTCAGGAAAGCACCCGAGGATAAAAAGAACGAGAAACGGACCCAAAACGGAGCAAATTGGGCCAAGGTGGAAATCAACACGGCCTGGACTTAAGCCCACACGGCCGTGCCTTGTTGATCATCTAGAACACAGCCTGACCTCCGATTTACACGGCTGTGCCTCAATAAAGAAATCCGAACACGGCCCAAAGACTAGTCACACGGACGTGTGACATGGCCGTGTCCCTGTCGTGGCAATGAACAATTTCATTCGGATTTGGATACTTTGGGGAAAAGAAACACATTCCAAGAGCCTATATATACCCTGTAAGTTCATCCTTGAAGGGGGGTGGTTAGCGAGGCCAAGGAGCCAAGCCGAGAAGGTCAGATTTGTGGGAATTACTCAAAGATAGCCAGTTGATCCATCCCAAGAAGCCGGAATTCTACTCAAGGCGACGGATTTCTCCTTCAATTCCTCCAGGGAGTTCTCCTTCAATTCTACTCAAGGCGATGGATTTCTCCTTCAATTCCTCCAGGGGGCGTCCAGCTAGGCCAAAGAGGGCAGATTTGTGGGGATTTACTCAAAGATAGCCAGTTGATTCATCTCAAGAAGTCGGAATTATACTCAAGACGGAGGATCTCTCTTCAATTCCTTCAGGGGGTTTTAGAGTTTTTCTTATGTTTTGTTTTATCTTTGCTTTTGAGATGTATTCTTTTATTATTATTATGAACTAAACCCTTAGAAACCTGAGGGGGATGAAACCTAAGATGAATCTTGTTATCGTTTGTTGAACTATATGATAAATATTTGACTTGTTCATAATCATCTGTTCTTAATTCTTGTGTTGATATTTCCTGGATATTAATTCAAGTGTGATGTGCTTAGGTGGAGGAGCAAAAGTCCCTGCCTAAGAGTAGATCTAGCATAATTAAGCGGAGTTGATCGCACGCTTAGAGATAGGGTGACGAGATTTTGCCAGATTAGGGTGAACCCTAATATGGGAGTCCATAGATCGAGTTAATGGAATTCTAGGGGTTTTAATTAGAAAGAGATTTCAATTAATCAACCTAGGGTTAGACGTTAGCCGCTTCAAGAGAGGGGTTAATATACGTTAGGGAATCTTACGGATCAAGTCAAGTGAATAAATCGTCTGGTTCAGAGTTAGTTAACAAGTGAAGTCTAGGTGGACTCTTGATTGGGTGTCGTCTTAATCAATTGGTTTTTCCTAAAGTTATTTTCCCAATTCATTCTCTTTGTCTTTGCATCTTTAGTATTAGTTATTAGTTAATTTTAGATTAGATACACAATTCCCTTAATTCTTAGGCTAGATAATAAAAAGAGAGTTAGTATTAATACTTTTGGTTCCTTTGGGTTCGACAATCCGGTTTTGCCTTAACTATACTATTGTTCGATAGGTGCGCTTGCCTCAAATCGTTGTCATAGTTAGTTTCCAGGTTCGATTATTCTTTATATAAATTTTAAGACTTTGACATCGCATAAAAACAATGATCACCAACCCGCTAATCTCTTTATAAATTTCTCCACAATTGGCTCCTACGTCACTACTCTTCTTAGATTAGCACCTAATGGGATTCCAAAATAGCTTAATGGTAAATTACCAATATTGCAATGACAAATCGCAACCATTCTCCAGAGAAATTCCTCATTTGTCCTGAAGCCCACTAAACATGATTTCTTAAAGTTTATACTCAACCCTGAAAAAATCTCGAAACATCTTAATATATACTTCACATTATGCACTACCTCTTTTTTAGCTTTCAAAAAGAGTATAGTATCATCTGCAAACTGTAAATGTGAGACGAATTGATCCGGTAATACATGATATATCCCTTTTATCAGTCCTACCTCCTCTATCTTTACTAGCATCAAATATAAAAATTCTATCACCAAAATAAACAGATATGGGGATAGCGGATCCCCCTATCTCAACCCCCTACTCAACCAAAACTCCTTTGTCATCGCACCTTTCACAAGTACCGCCACTCTAGCTGTCGCTGCCATCCAACCTCTCCATCTTTCCCCAAACCTCATATTTAATAGCACCGGATCAAGGAAATCCCATCTTACACAGTTATAGGCTTTTGAAAAGTCTAACTTGATAATCAAACTACTTTCTCCTGACTCCTTTTTCCTTATCGTATGAATAATTTCATTAGCCACTAGGATTCCATCAAATATCTACCTTCTCTTTAGGAGTGCACATTGTGTGTCACTTACGATCCCGACAATTACCTCACTAAACCTTCTAGCCAAAATTTTGGCGACAATTTTATACAAAGAGCCTACCAAACTTATCAACTAAAAATCTGAAATATCCACCGGACTCTCAGATTTGGGTATGAGGGCTATAAAAGATGAGTTAATACTCTTTTCCAGCTTCCTAGAATAAAAAAGATTTGACATCATTTGATATAGATCCCCCTTTACCAGCTGCCATTTCTCTTTAAAGAAACCCATATTAAAACCATCTGGACTAGGTACTTTCAACTCATCACAACTCCAAACCGCATTTTTTATCTCCTCCATCAAGATAGGTTGTTCAAGCCATGATCTTTCATTATCAGAAATCCTTTAAAAATTCAAATCAATCCTCATCCCCCAATTTCTTCTCGGACAGCTAAAATGGTTATTGAAGCATTCAAAAACTTTCCTCTTTAAATCCTTCGGATCCTTACACCAATTCGATCCAAATTTGAGTCCACTAATCAATTTCTTCTTTGCTCTTATCTTTACCGCTCTATGAAAGAATGTCGTATTAGAGTCACCTTTTTTAACCATAATATTCTTGATTTCTATCGCCACATTGATTCCCGAGTCCTAATTACGTCCCAGAGTTCCATATTTAATCGTCTCACTTTCTCCAGTTCCACCTCATTATGTTTCCTACTACTGCCCAAATCATCCCATTTCGACAATTTCCTCTCAACTGCTTTAATCTTTTTGTCAACATTTCCATCAGATTTCATGTTCCATTCCTTAATCGCACCCTTCAACCTTCTTAACTTATCAGTCATCTCCATATTTTCCCCACTCAACCCTCCCCAAACATCCTTAATGAGACTATCACACCCTTTTTCCTATAGCCATGCATCATAGAATTTAAACAGGCGATGACCCCAATCAATCGAATTAGTGTGTTAAAGGATCGATAAATGGTCAGAAACTGATCTGCCATAACCTTGTTGGACAAGGTCCTTGAAATTAACCAACCAATAATCATCTACAAGGAATCGATCCAATCTGCTCATTTTATTATTTGGACCAAACCACGTAAACTTCTTCCCTGTTAATGGTAAGTCCACCACCTTACAATCCTCAATGAAATCATTAAACACCTTCGATCTAGTCAATAGCCCTTTATAATTACATCGTTCACTCCTATTTCAAATGGAGTTGAAATCACCGCCCATAATCCAAGTAGTTGAAAAACACTCTGCTTTTAATCCAATTTTCGCCCTTTTTTGGGTTTTTTTCACTTATTTATTATTAAATTAATTTTTTTATATTATATCACATTATATTTAGTATTATATTTAATACTATATTATTATTATGTTTAATACTAACTCTATTATTATTGCCTTCGATATTATTATATCATTAACCTTATTATTATTATTATTATTATTTACCATTATCATTATTTTATTATTAATACCATTATTATATTATTTTTTTATTTTACTATCATCTATTATTATCACTATTTATTATTGTTATTATTAATCAACATTATTTTTGTCACTATTATTTCTTTACCATTATTATTGATATTAGTATTATTATTACTATATTTATATCTATATTTATTTTCTTAGTTTAATACTATTATTATTTATTTAATTTTCATTTATCTATTTATACTTATATTATTTCACATATATACTTCTATTTTCACTCATATTATTATCATATTTTATATATTTCTACTTACATTCATCTATCAATATTATTTTCATTATCACTGTTATTATCATTATTATTATTATTATTTTTCTTTTCTTTTCTTCTCATAAAACTTTCATTTGGTATTTATTCTTTTATTTTCTTTTTATTATCTTTTTAGCTTATTGGTTTTATTCATTTTATTCTATTTTCATTTTATTACTGTCATTTGTATTTAATGCTTTTATTCTATATATTTTCTAGCATCATATTTCACTTTTTGCATTTTGTTACAAATTCGTGCTGCATTTTGCCCGATATAAAATTGATTCTTTTCATAAATGTAATATTCCGTATTTAGAAATTCGAGAGGTCGTGCCCTAACGTATTGGGTTTCGATTTTTTCTCGTTTAATCTAAATAACTGAATATTCTTTTAAAACAAATACATGAATCTTAAGTGAAAAGCTTATTCTCGAGAATACGAGACGTCGTGTCCTAACGCATTGGATGTGACGTTTTGTTAGTTCGAGATGAGATTTTCTAAACCACGACAATATTTTGTATTTAGAAACTCGAGAAATCGTGCCCTAATCTATTAGGTTCTTGATTTTCTCCTTCATTCTAAGTAACCGAATATCCTTTCAAAATTAAATACATGAGTTTCGAATAAAAGGCAAATTTAGCCTCGAAGGTCGAGGTGTTATATCCTAACGTATTGGATATAACATTTTACCTTGAGACGAGACAGCCTTTGGCACACATTTTCAATCTATCCAAACGATTTTTTAAGCATCACCATAAAAGAAGGGTCATTTTTTTTTATTTCAAGTTTTCAAATCTTCGACACTAAGACATTGATTAATCAACTGGGTACCAATTTTGGGCGTATCGAGGGTGCTAATCCTTCCTCGTGCATAACTGACTCTCGAACCCATTTTCTAAGTTTCGTAGACCAAAATCGTTGTTTTGATAAATCAAACTATTTATTGAAAACAACAGTTTTACGAGGTGACCCGATCACACCTCAACAAAAGGATTGGTGGCGACTCCCGTTTTTTCGTTTTCATTTCCAAAACCAAAGTCAACCTCCGTTTTAAAAAAATGGTTACGACAGCTTAGCGACTCCACGGGGGACGTCAAATGAGAGAGTCAAGCCACGAGTTGATTACTTTTTGTCCTTTTGTCGAAAATTGAAAACTTGTTTTAAATATACGATCCTTCCGTTACATGTCATTCATCTTTGTTACGACTTTTATCATTTTGGTTCACTTTTCTAGTTTGATTTTTTATATGTCTCCGCACATTGTATTACATGATCGCTCGATTATACCCTTTTAAGTGGGAGTGAGAAACTATTCCTTCGTGAGGTCTTCACCTCCGTGCAGGATAATGGATCGTTTTCGAGATACATCCGTACCTATGTCTTCGTGAGATTTTCATCTCCGTGCAGCCATAGGGAAATCTATTCCCCTAAACTGAACTCAGTCCATATGAGCCTATAATGGGTGAGGATCGAGGAATCTGCTGGTTCATGTACCCTTTCTTTAGAACCGAACCTCATATAGCAAGCTGATAAACCGTAAAAGTAACATATTTTAGGCCCACATTTAGCATGATTTTGGATGATTTATCCCTTGATTTATGTAAAAAGGTGCTCTTAATCCTTTCTTTTCATGTTTTATACTTTGAGTCATGTTGGTTATGTTTTGGTAATGATGTTGGCCAAATGAATTGGCAATGTAAATTTATATGTTTTGGTTTGTAAATATAGCCATGAGATTTGGCTTAATTTGGTGAATTTGGTTATGTGCTTATATGTGCATATGTGTTGATATTTGAGTTCTTGGATGGATACGTGAATGACCATATTTTGAAGTTTGTGAAATTGGTACCTTTCTTGTGAATTGGTACAAAAATGAGGTATGTTAGGTAACGATTAAACTAGTTGATTGGTATATGTATTTGAGTAGGTTTTTCTTGAGTTAAGTTATAAGCATGTTAAATGTTGGTATTGAATATGGTATGGATTAGTCTTGAATGTGGCTGATTTGAATGTTATTCATGCTATGATTTGGTACCATTTGGGTTGGTTTTGGTATGTACAAAATGGGTGGCAAAATGGCTTGGTAAATACAAATACAAATACATTCAATACTTATACAATCACGTTCACGAAATTCTATTTTTTTGAATTTTTTTCCAATACTTACTCCGGCACTTCACGAACGTCCGTACTCCTTGAATTTTTCTAGCTCTGATACCAAATGATATGAACTCACCACGGTGATGATTCGAGTCGTTTGTTGCCCAATCATTAAAATGGAGAAGTATCGTTCTTGAACAAAGTAATTGTTGAATTCGGCTAAGTGAGACTTTAAACAAAGATTGGCTAGATGGTTCAAAGGTTATGAATGTGTTGAAGAAGGTTCGGTTAAGTAGAATGAAGATGGAAAAATAGTTAAATGAATGGGGATTATGGGAATTTGGCTAATCAAAGAAACAAGATAAATAAGTTGATAGATGTGGATGGGAAGACGATCTTAAAGACAAGAAAGAACCAACAATATAACAAAGTGCTAACCCAAGACTTATACGTCATTTAAGGTGGACCCTGACCCGCTAACTAGGAAGTTAGGAACCAAAGGTATATTTTAGAGAACGCCACACTCGGTTTAGGAGTGATAAGTTTGGAAAGAAATAGGATGACGCCACTAGCTAGCTAGATAAGTCATGCTGAGTCTAAAACGAAATAAGAGAGTTGAAAAACTCACAAATGTTATAAACATTCAACAATGAGCAAAAAGTCCCTACAAAGTGATTTGAACTACACATTTATAGCCTTTTACATGGGGTAGCCAAATAGGCTATTAAGGGTGCTGAATCGACAACAAATTAAAGCTAAAATGGCTGGAAATTTCCTTAAAGCTTCTTGAACGTCCTTGGTAGCTTCCTTGAAGTTTCCTAGCATGGGAGACACCAATGGACAGCATCTAGAAGGTGATCATTCAGCTGGACATTAATGAAATTAAGTAAAAGCTGAAATGACTTGGTAGATTCGGTCTAGGTGCTTGAATGGCTTTAATTGAAGCTGCTTGTTCAGCTGAACAGTTTAGGAGCTTTAATTGGTAGCTTGAGTATTGTAATGGTCACCCAAGTATGAAACTGAATGCAAACAGCCTTGTGTGTGTGAAAACAAAAATCTGGACAGCCTTGTAATGTGAACGGAATGTGCAGTTAGTGTGAAAGCTTTCAAGGTAGCTTTGGGGAGCTAACCGGCCACTTTGGGAAGAAAAACCAGCAGCTGATCTTTAGCCATTCAAGTCCATGAAGAGGTGCTTAAAGAGCTGAACCATCAGCTGACTTATTGTAGTCCCAAGCAATGTACCTGCAGCAAATTAATTTAGCAAATTAACTTACCTTAAGACACATTAATTCAGCAGCTCAAGACATATTAAAATCAAGCTTAAACTAAGACATAATTATAACACATATTTAAGCTAAGTTACTAATTAGTTTCAGTTGTAGCTAGACATATTTAAAACATGTAATAGGCTGGACATATTAAAAGCATGTGATAAATTAAGGCACATTTAAATTCAGCTGAAGCATATTAAAATTATGTATGAACTAACACTTAATTAAAATGACCAAAATTTAGACACATTTATTTATACTAAACTATATTAACTAACTTAATTAAATAGCTAGCGGCTTTAGAACGCATGGACTAATTGAACTGAACCAAATTAACTAATTTAGTAAGCAAGTAACTATTCTAGCAACTAAAACGAAATAAATTAAAAATAAACTCAAAACGAGAAAACAAGCTTATTGAGCTGGAAATGAACTAAATTGAGCTCAACGAGCTGAGATTAAGCTTCATTTTGCACTTGGGCCCCTAGAGTTTAGGCCACTCTCGATGACGTCGGGTTATGTCGAAACATGATGTGACCAGGTTCGCATCAGTATATAGTCATGAAAGTTGACTTAACTTGGTTGGTTTGATTGTGTATATATTTGTGCATATGGTTTTTATTATGTGCTTGGTTGATGGTTGTGTAATGCTTGATGGTAATAGGTATTATGAGTATCACATGGTTGAGTTCTGGATATTGGTATGCTTGTGAGATTAGGCTAAATAATGCGTATTTGAGTTTGGTCATTTTTTATGTTTGAGTAAGTAAAGTTTGGTAGGAATTTTGATGGCATATTGAGTATTTATGTTTTGTGTTGATAGGTATTGGAAATGGTATAAAATATGCTTGAGTGACATTGATTGAATGCCTATTATATGCTTTGTTTTGTGCCAATTAAGTTGATATAGGTGTGCACAAGTTTGGATGGCAAATTGGCTTGGTAAATAGCCTATTTTTGTCCACACGGGCAGAGACACGGGCGTGTGCCTCAGCCGTGTGTGACACACGATCATGTACAGGGTCGTCTGTCCCCTGGTGTTGAATTAGAAACCAAGTCAGTATGCTCCACATGGCCTCACACACAGGGGTGTGACTTGGCCGTGTGGCATAAGTCAGTGTACCCTACAGGTTTGGCACGGCCTAGTACATGGCCTGGCACACGAGCGTGTATGGCCATTTTTAAAGCACACGGGCATGTGTGTTGGCCGTGTGACCCAAGTTAGAGAGTTACACGGGGTCGGACACGGGCTGGGACACGGCCATGTGCTCCTATTTTGAATGACCACATGACCTGCGACATGGGCATGTCTTTGGCCATGTGAGACACATGGCCAGGCCACACCGGCGTGTGTCCCCTATTTTTGGAAAAATTTTCTAAGTGTTCGAGAAGTTTCTAAAGTTATCGATTTAGTCCCAAACCACCCCAAATGCATGTTTTGAGCCTTATAGGCTTGTATTAGGGACAATATGAATGTTGTTGATTGATAATTGCATAAAATTGAAAATGTATGTGTAATTGTATAATATGTCCAGTAATGCTCTGTAACCCTATTCCGACGTTGAATACGGATGAGGGGCGTACACTATAACTATTTCGTTTATTTATTGCTTTATTTATTTATGTATAAGATGCTATGGATGTCTAAAACATGCTAAATTTTAGTATGTTAAAATTTGATAACTATAAACAACATTAATTGATGAGATCAATTAACGGACTTAATGCACTAAAGTAGACCATAATTGGTGAGATGTAACCTTAATAAAATTCCCTCAATCAAAATATTAAGTCGACGTTGCCTTCCAATCTTTTCCCTTGTTAAGGCCTTGATTGATACTATGTAGGTTTTGCTAAAGCGAAGTACTAGTATTTATCTTGGTTAAACACGAAGAATAAACAAGTGATATTCGTTGGTTAAAACATTGGTTAGTAACTTAACTAGGTTACTCTAATAGGATTAGAAACCTAGAGGCAAGTAATTTGGATAAATCATAAGATGATTAGAACAAGAGTTGTTCACCCAATATTTAAGAGTTACATGTGATGTAATTAACAAGTGTTTCTTACCTAAATAACCATAATCTTAAAAGTAAAGCCAAAGCTGACCTAAGAGGAGGTGAAGTATGGATCCTTACCCACTAGAAAAACTTTTGAGAAAGTCTTTCCGAAATTAAAATACAAGGGTTATTAATTTTGAATAAAATAGTGGGAGCATTATTTAATAAAGTCATTTTAATGATTAACATAAACTTGGTAAACTTACGCACTCGCATATTTCATTGTTGTAGATATATTATGGCTGCAAGCACAAATTCACTTTCATTTGCGATCGGTCCTTGAAAAGGACAAATTGAATGGTTTAAATTTCCTTGACTGGTTCCGTAACTTGAGGATTAACCTCAAACAGGAACATAAATTATATGTCATTAAACAACCTCTTCCAAATAAACCGTCTAGTAATGCCTCGAGGGCTAATAGAGATGTTTACAAGAAGCATCTTGATGATATGGTAGACATTGGATGTCTTATGCTTGCCACAATGAATCCTGAGCTTCAAAAGCAACACGAGGACATGGTTGCTTATGATATGATCACACCTGAAAGAAATTTATCAGGGGCAAGCACGGCAAGAGAGGTTCGATACCTCTAAGGCCCTTTTCCAATGTAAGCTGGAAGAACGAAGCCAATAAGACCTCATGTTCTTAAGATGATAGGCTATATTGAAAGCCTATTTAAACTTGGATTTGCACAGAGCCAAGAGTTGGGCACTGATGTTATTCTACAATCATTTCTTGATAACTATAATCAGATTGTCCTCAATTTCAATATGAAAGAAATTGACAAGACTTTGCCACAATTACTCAACATGCTGCGAACTACTGAAGGTAACATGAAAAAGAATGGACCCAAGCCTATTCTGATGGCTCGTAATAACAAGGGCAAGGGTAAAGCTAAACCTAAGACAAAGCCCAAGGGAAAAGGTAGGCCCAAATATGAAAACGGAAAGGTTGCACTAAAGCCCAAAGGAGGGGTGGCAAAGGAAGGAAACTGCTTCCATTGTGATGTGACTGGACATTGGAAAAAGAACTGCCCTATCTATCTTGAGGAAGTTAAGAAGGCCAAAGTAAGCGAAGCGTCTACTTTAGGTATTTATGTTATTGATATTAATTTATCAACTACTACTTCTTAGGTATTAAATATTGGTTGTGGTTCTCATATTTTTACTTCTGTACAAAGATTGCAAAGGAGTAGGACTTTGGCTAAAGGAGATGTGGACCTACAAATTGGAAATGGAGCAAGATTTGTAATACCCCTAACCCGCATCCGTTGCCGGATTAGGGTTACAAAGTATTACCAGAAGAACTTAACTTTCGTATGACCAAGTAACCACATAAATCTCAATCGCAATCTCTTTATGATTTCCACCTTTGTTAATTTCACATATGAATCGAAATTCATAACTCAATCAAATTCCATTTCAAGCAAATATCACGTTTACTATCCAATTCACATGTCCATACCTAAATAGCCATGATATAAAATTTAACATCATTTAAGGTTATGATAATTCAACTCAAAACATACTCAAGTCATTAACACACTAGCTTGTGAAATAACATTTTAACCTTATCCTTTCTCGACAGATTTACCACCTTTAAACCACAACACAACCACCACACTTCGTGTAACATTAAAATATATCATATGTACATATACCTTACCCGAATTATCATGTCTAACATTCAAATATTTAATAAAGAGCATTACAAATTAACTTATAGCAAGGCCTAATATTAACAACATTAATACCATAATTGACTTTACCAAAATATACTCAAGCACAAAAACATAGCCATTTTCGCATGGCATATGTATACATATAATTACAAGTCTTTCAAACATGCTCCAAAAATGTAAAAACTATACATGCCATAATAAACAAAAGTGAAATATCAACTAAAATACCAAGGTAAGTGATAGTATGATAATCTTCCAAATTGATCCCCAAGCGCAGCCAAGCTCCAAAAAGAGAACTACAAATGCAAACAACCAAGACAAAATAAGCTTCCGCAGCTTAGTATGATTAAGCAGTTTATACACTTAGATATATATATATATATAGTCTATTCAGGATTTTGTATTTGACTTACTAATATTATCCATACCAAACTTTACCATCAAGTAAAATATTTCAAACCAAAACATACCAACAAAGTAAGTTTATAATAACTTCCATAAACCATTGTCTCATAATAGGTAATCTAGCACACATATTATAAGATTTCAGATTCTTCTACTTACTTTCCAAACCATTAAAAGTCTTAAGATAATAATTATAGTACATACCTTTAATTTAACTTTCCTTTCTAGACTTAACTGTTCAAACATAACAAATAACAATATACTCATAAATACTCAAATACTTAATATCACTAATAATAAAAATTACCCATCGAATCTCATACCTGCACACTTAGTAATAATGTTTAGTAACGTATCGCTCACATAGAGTCGTTACTTGTGCCTCTCGTAACGTATCGATCACATAGAGCCGTTACCTAATACATTTCGTAATGTATCACTCACATAGAGTCGTTACTTAATACATTTCGTAACGTATCGCTCACATAGAGCCGTTACTAAATACAACCCGTAACATATCACTCACATAGAGCCGTTACTCAATCATTTGCACTCAAGGTGCTTAATATAACTTGTTAACCATTCAAATATAAAACTTCATGTACACATCCCATCTACCTTATCTCCACACATGTGCATATCCCTATGCGAATAACATTTATGCTTAAGCAATCAAATTTTTATATTACATTCGGCTTAGGCAATATCAAATCATCCACAAACCCATATAGTCTATTTTCATTATTCAACTTCAATATTTCACCTATCTAAAAGCATCACAACATGTAAACACATATATCATGCCATATCCTTAACACCCATATATCCACACATTCGGCTAAATCACAATAAAACCATTTGTGCATTCGGTTATGCATATTTTATACACTTATTACCATTCAAAATAAAGCAAATAATAAGGTATAAAATTCAACTTAATTCAATTGCTTAAATCATACCTCAAAAAGCGACGATTCAAGGTTTCCCGGCTACTCGTTTAGTTTCGCCTTTCCCCGATTTAAACCCGTTTCTTTATGATCTTGATCTAGAATGTCAAATTGAACATTTTCAATTACATTTTCATTCAATTAAATCCAAATATACAAAACTATGCAATTTACCAATTTACCCTTGACATTTACAACCAATTCAATTTAATCCCTAATGCACCAAAACACAAAATACAACTAATTGAGGTTACTCCTCAATGGCCTAATGATCATTAAATCCCTACAATTCTCCATAAACCTTCCTTCTAACATTTTAACCCTTCCACTATTTAATTTATGCAATTAAACCCTTAATACTTAATTCAATCAATAACCACATCAAAATATAAACATTCATCTATGGCTATTTATACTATTTCATTATATATATATATATATATATATAACCAAACAATTAAGATAGAAAAACGTCATAAATGGTCATCTCAACATTCGATCGAATGTAAAGGGCATCTTCATGCTCAAATTGAAACAACCTTCCTATCATTCATACAAGCTTAAATTACTACTCTCCATTTCATCTAAATTTTCTATCTCCATTCATCTCATATTCATTAACACAACAAGCTATAATTATTTCCCATGGCCAAATCTCAACATGCCTAACTTCAAAATTTTCAACATGCTTTCGGTAATATTCAAAGTAACCAACTCATTTACATATAGATTTTCTAATTTAAAACTCAATTACTCACCTTACCACCACATGCAAGGCCGAATGAGGGAGGATGAATTTTTTTCTTTCCTTTGAAGGAAATTTCGGTGAAGAAGATGAAGGAAAGAAAGAGAAAATGGATTTTTCCTATGTTTATTTTATTATATCCATATAATACATATTATCATATTCATAAAATATAATATTAACATTATAAAATACTAAAAGAAATCCTCCCCCATCATCATTGCCGTCCACTTACAAGAAATGTGGAAATTTAACATGCAAGTCCTTGCATTAAATGAAACAATTCAATTACCTTTCTAATTTCATGCACACTACTTTTACTACTTGTCTATTTAATCTTTTTTTTTAACATCCAAACATTTAAATTTTTCCACGATATTTTTTTTTTACTCATGCACAAGCACTTAACATAGACATCAAATAAATCAAGAAGATATTTTTCTAATTCGGATTCGTGGTCCCGAAACCACCATTCTGATTAGGGTCGAATTCGGATTGTTACAACTCTCTCCCCTTAGGGATTTTCGTCCCCGAAAATCTTATCGGAAAAGAGGTTCGGATAGCGTTTTTTCATCACATCCTCCGATTCCTAAGTTGCTTCTTCGAGTCCATGTTTTTGCCACAGTACTTTAACTAAGGGAATTTTCTTATTTCTCAACCCTTTTATCTCACGGTTCAAGATACGAATCGGTTCTTCTTCGTAGGTCATATCAGATTGAATCTCCACTTCAGTCGGGCAAATCACATGCGATGGATCAGATCAGTATTTACAAACCATCGAAACATGGAAGACGTTATGAATCTTTTCTTACTCGGGTGGTAACTGTAGTCTATAAGCAATCGGCCCGATAAGTTTAGTGATTTCATACGGTCCAATAAATCTTGGACTTAGCTTGCCTTTATGACCGAAACTGAGAACCTTCTTCCAAGGTGAAATTTTCAAAAATACCCGATCTCCGATCTGAAACTCAATGTCTTTACGTTTCAAATCGGCATAAGACTTTTGACAGTCTGAAGCAGCTTTTATACTATCCCGGATCACCGCCACCTTCTGTTCAGTCTCTTTAATTAAATCAACCCCATAAATCTTGTTTTCACTGAGCTCGGTCCAGTACAATGGTGTACGACACTTAGGACCGTACAAAGCTTCGTAGGGCGCCATTTTGATACTAGATTGAAAGCTATTATTGTAAGCAAATTCAACCAAAGGTAAGTATCGTTCCCACGTACCTTCAAATTCAAGGATGCAACATCTCAACATATCCTCAAGTATCTGAATGACTCGTTCAGATTGACCATCTATTTGCGGATGAAAAGCTGTGCTAAAATGTAGCTTAGTACCTAAAGCATCTTGTAATTTTTTTCCAAAACCGCGACGTGAACCTTGGATCCCTATCCGAAACAATAGAAACAGGTACTCCGTGTAACCTCACACTGTGATATGTATAGCTCCGCTAGCTTATCAAGCGAAAAGTCGGTACGTACCGGAATGGAATGAGTCGATTTTGTCAATTTATCCACAATAACCCAGATTGAACCTTTCTTACTCAGTGTCAGTGGCAAACCCGATACAAAATCTATCGTGATTCGATCCCACTTCCACTCAGGTATCAAAATCGGTTGAAGTAGTCCCGACGGCACCTGATGCTCAGCTTTCACTTGTTGACATACTAAACATCTTGTCACATAGTCTGAGATGTCTCGTTTCATACCATGCCACCAGTAATGTTGTTTCAAGTCGTTATACATTTTTGTACTGCCCGGATGTATTGAAAATTTGCTATTATGAGCTTCTTCACAAATCATTCGAATCAATTCAGACTTCTTAGGCACACATATCCGATTCTTAAACCGTAGACACCCTTCGTCATCTATTTGAAATTCGGAATCCGCATCTGAATCACACAGGCTCCTTTTTGCTCTTAAGTCATCATCAATCCCCTGAGCTTCTCGAATTTGTTGCACAAACAATGGTTTTGCCTTTAATTCAGTAATAAGTATATCATCATTGGTCATAGCTAAATTTGCATTCATTGCATGCAGAGCAAATAACGATTTCCGACTAAGCGCGTCAGCAACTATGTTGGCATTTCCCGGGTGATAATCAATCACAAGCTCATAGTCTTTCAATAGCTCTAACCATCGTCGTTGCCTCAAATTCAGATCCTTCTGAGTCATTAAATACTTTAGACTCTAATGATCCGAATAGACATGGCATTTTTCACCAAAAAGATAGTGTCGCCATATCTTCAGAGCATATACTATAGCGGCCAATTCAAGGTCATGCGTTGGATAATTTCTCTCGTGCGGTTTCAACTGTCTCGAAGCGTAAGCTATAACATTACCCTCCTGCATCAGTACACAACCTAAGCCATTTAAAGATGCATCACTATAAACAACAAACTCTTTACCTAATTCTGGTTGAACAAGCACCGGAGCTTCTGTTAACAAGGTTTTTAGCTGATCAAAACTTTCCTGACACCGTTCTAACCACTCGAAATTAACATCTTTCTGCAATAATTTTGTCATCGGAGCTACTATCATAGAAAATCCTTTCACGAAGCGTCTATAATATCCGGCAAGTCCCAGAAAACTACGGATCTCAAAAACATTCCATGGGGGCTTCCAATCAAGTATGGCCAAAACTTTACTCGGGTCAACCCGAATACCTGATGCCAAAATAATATGCCCCAGAAAGTTAACTTCACTTAGCCAAAACTCACATTTGCTAAATTTCGCGTATAATTGTTTTTCACGCAAAATCTGCAACACCAATCTCAAATGCTCAGCATGCTTAGATTCGTCTCGCGAATAAATCAGTATATCATCAATGAACACAACAACAAACCGATCTAAATACGATCTGAATACCCGATTCATCAAGTCCATAAAAATAGCAGGAGCATTCGTGAGCCCAAACGGCATTACTAAGAACTCATAATGATCGTATCTCGTTTGAAAAGCAGTCTTCGGTATGTCAGATTCTTTAACTCGCAGCTGATAATATCCCAACCGCAGATCAATTTTTGAGAACACAAATGCTCCCTTAAGCTGGTCAAATAAATCGTCAATACGCGGCAGTGGGTATTTGTTCTTTACAGTCACCTTATTGAGCTGTCGATAGTCAATGCACATTCTCAAGATTCCATCTTTCTTTTTCAGAAAAAGAACGGAAGCACCCCAGGGAGAGAAACTCGGTCGGGCGAAACCTCTATCTGTTAACTCTTGTAATTGATTTTTAATTCTTTTAATTCAGTCGGTGCCATTCTATATGAAGATATCGAAATTGGGGTAGTTCCTGGCACTAACTCAATTCCAAATTCTACCTCACGAACTGGTGGTAGTCCTGGTAATTCCTCTGGGAACACATCTGGATACTCATTGACAACCGGTACCGATTTGATCTTTTTCTCAGTTACCTTCTCATCAATCACGTACGCAAGATAGGCTTCACAACCTTTCCTTAAATACTGCCGAGCCAACATCGTCGATATCACCTTAGGTAGTCTGTTTAAATCCGTAGACTCAATTCGGATTATCTCGTTATTTTGGCATCTCAAATTAATAGTCTTTCGTCTGCAATTTACTACTGCATCATACATCGTCAGCCAATCCATACCGAGAATAATGTCAAACTCGTCGAACGGTAATAGCATCAGATCGACCGGGAAACACATATCCCGAATCATCAAGGGATAGTTTTTACACACTTTTTCGACTAACACATATCGACCCAGGGGGTTTGAAACCCGAATCACAACATCAGTAGACTCAATAGGTAAAGTCTTACTGGATACTAATGCCTCACACATATACGAATGAGTTGAACCGGGGTCAATCAAAGCAGTTACATTAGTATCAAAGAGAATGAAAGTACCGGTGATGACATCTGGGGATGAGGCCTCCTCTTTGGCACGGATGGCGTAAGCTCTAGCTGGTACCCAAGCATTAGATCGAACAATTGCGTCCGAGGCTCCTCTCTGTACACCACTCCTACCTCTCCCAAAACGAGATGATCTGCCTCGAGCTGTAGTGCCACTCGGTCGCGCACTTTGAACAGTACCCTTCCCAGTATTCTCCGGGCAATCTCGAACAAAGTGATCATGAGAGCCACACTTATAACAAGTGCGGGAAATAGATTTACCCCAACACTCTCCGAGATGTCGCTTACCACACTGCGAACATTCTGGCCTGCTCAATCTCTTATTGCCAACACTTTCAAATAACGTAGCCCGAGAACTTATTTGCTGCCTTTCTCGTATAGAAATCTCGGTGCTGGGTTTGGATCGACTACCGTCATTCTTGAACTTCTTCATAGCCATCTGTGAAAATTGACTTGCAGATCTCTTTCGAATGTCTTTAGATTCAAGTTCAACTTTTTGTTTTTCTTTTCCCAATTCTCCAGCCTTACAGGCTCGTTTGACCAGCACAACAAACTCGTTAATTCTAAGAATACCCACCAGAAGCTTTATATCTTCATTTAAACCATCTTCAAATCTCCGGCACATTGCAGCTTCTGATAAAACACACTCGTGAGTATAGCGACTAAGTCGCACAAACTTGCGCTCGTATTTAAACACAGTCATACGGCCCTGTTTGAGTTCAAGGAATTCTTTTTGCTTAGAGTCAATAAAATGCAGGCTTATATACTTCTTACGGAATTCTGTTTGGAAGAAGTCCCAAGTAACCTTTTCTTTCGGGACAATCGATGTGAGTGTATTCCACCAATAATAGGCAGAAACCCGTAATAATGATATAGCACACTTCAAACACTCATCGGGTGTGCAGGCCAGCTCGTCGAGCCAAAATTCAGCTCTCTCCACATCATCATCATCTGCAACTCTAAATTCTTGAGCTCCCTGTTTTCTAATACGATCAATCGGAGGCTTACTTACTTTTTCAGAATTTATGATCGGAGGTATCGCCGGTACTATAGGGGGAGTATTCTAATTCAAGGATGGTTGTACAAGCCGGATTGGTTTGAATATACTGACCAAACCAATCATTCATCATATTAAAGAAGGCTTGTTTAGTCCTATCTTCAGGATCACTCGCAGCGGGTCGAGATTCTTCCGGCACGGCCCCTTGCGCAGGAGCAGGTGCCACACTCTCAACATCATCCGCTAAGGCTTGCTCGGGATCAAGATCCATCACTATACAGAAGAAACAAATACATTTAACTGTCAGAAGTCATCATTCACAATGTAAATTATGGCATGTATAGCTAAACTCACACACACTGTGTTAGTCCGAGAAACGACTAAACCTGGCTCTAATACCAATAAAATGTAATACCCCTAACCCGTATCCGTTGCCGGATTAGGGTTACAAAGTATTACCAGAAGAACTTAACTTTTGTAAGACCAAGTAACCACATAAATCTCAATCGCAATCTCTTTATGATTTCCACCTTTGTTAATTTCACATATGAATCATAATTCATAACTCAATCAAATTCCATTTCAAGCAAATATCACGTTTACTATCCAATTCACATGTCCATACCTAAATAGCCATGATATAAAATTTAACATCATTTAAGGTTATGATAATTCAACTCAAAACATACTCAAGTCATTAACACACTAGCTTGTGAAATAACATTTTAACCTTATCCTTTCTCGACAGATTTACCACCTTTAAACCACAACACAACCACCACACTTCGTGTAACATTAAAATATATCATATGTACATATACCATACCCGAATTATCATGTCTAACATTCAAATATTTAATAAAGAGCATTACAAATTAACTTATAGCAAGGCCTAATATTAACAACATTAATACCATAATTGACTTTACCAAAATATACTCAAGCACAAAAACATAGCCATTTTCGCATGGCATATGTATACATATAATTACAAGTCTTTCAAACATGCTCCAAAACTGTTAAAATTATACATGCCATAATAAAAAAATAATATCGACTAAAATACCAAGGTAAGTGATAGTATGATAATCTTCCAAATTGATCCCCAAGCGTAGCCAAGCTCCAAAAGAGAGAACTACAAATGCAAACAACCAAGAACAAAATAAGCTTCCGCAGCTTAGTATGATTAAGCAGTTTATACACTTAGATATATATATATATAAGTCTATTCAGGATTTTGTATCTGACTTACTAATATTATCCATACCAAACTTTACCATCAAGTAAAATATTTCAAACCAAAACATATCCACAAAGTAAGTTTATAATAACTTCCATAAACCATTGTCTCATAATAGGTAATCTAGCACACATATTATAAGATTTTAGATTCTTCTACTTACTTTCCAAACCATTAAAAGTCTTAATATAATAAGTATAGTACATACCTTTAATTTAACTTTCCTTTCCAGACTTAACTGTTCAAACATAACAAATAAAAATATACTCATAAATACTCATATACTTAATATCACTAATAATAAAAATTACCCATCGAATCTCATACCTGCACACTTAGTAATAATGTTTAGTAACGTATCGCTCACATAGAGTCGTTACTTGTGCCTCTCGTAACGTATCGCTCACATAGAGTCGTTACCTAATACATTTCATAACATATCGCTCACATAGAGCCGTTACTTAATACATTTCGTAATGTATCGCTCACATAGAACCATTACTAAATACAACCCATAACGTATCGCTCACATAGAGCTGTTACTCAATCATTTGCACTCAAGGTGCTTAATATAACTTGTTAACCATTCAAATATAAAACTTCATGTACACATCCCATCTACCTTATCCCACACATGTGCATATCCCTATGCGAATAACATTTATGCTTAAGCAATCAAATTTTTATATTACATTCGGCTTAGGCAATATCAAATCATCCACAAACCCATATAGTCTATTTTCATTATTCAACTTCAATATTTCACCTATCTAAAAGCATCACAACATGTAAACACATATATCATGCCATATCCTTAACACCCATATATCCACACATTCGGCTAAAGCACAATAAAACCATTTGTACATTCGGTTATGTATATTTTATACACTTATTACCATTCAAAATAAAGAAAATAATAAGGTATAAAATTCAACTTAATTCAATTGCTTAAATCATACCTCAAAAAGCGACGATTCAAGGGTTCCCGACTACTCGTTTAGTTTCGCCTTTCCCCGATCTAAACCCATTTCTTTATGATCTTGATCTAGAATGTCAAATTGAACCTTTTCAATAGCATTTTCATTCAATTAAATCCAAATATACAAAACTATGCAATTTACCAATTTACCCTTGACATTTACAACCTATTGAATTTAATCCCTAATGCACCAAAACACAAAATACAACTAATTGAGGTTACTCCTCAATGGCCGAATGATCGCTAAATCCCTACAAGTCTCCATAAACCTTCCTTTTAACATTTTAACCCTCCCACTATTTAATTTATGCAATTAAACCCCTAATACTTAATTCAATCAATAACCACATCAAAATATAAACATTCATCCATGTCGAATTATACTATTTCACTATATATATATATATATATATATATATAACCAAACAATTAAGAAAGAAAAACCTCATAAATGGTCATCTCAACATTCAGCCAAATGTAAAGGGCATCTTCAAGCTCAAATTGAAACAACCTTTCTATCATTCATACAAGCTTAAATTACTACTCTCCATTTCATCTAAATTTTCTATCTCCATTCATCTCATATTCATTAACACAACAAGCTATAATTATTTCCCATGGCCGAATCTCAACATGCCTAACTTCAAAAATTTCAACATGCTTTCGGTAATATTCAAAGTAACCAACTCATTTACATATAGATTTTCTAATTTAAAACTCAATTACTCACCTTACCACCACATGCAAGGCCGGATGAGGGAGGATGAATTTTTTCTTTCCTTTGAAGGAAATTTCGGTGAAGAAGATTAAGGAAAGAAAGAGAAAATGGATTTTTCCTATGCTTATTTTATTATATCTATATAATACATATTATCATATTCATAAAATATAATATTAACATTATAAAATACTAAAAGAAATCCTCCCCCATCATCATTGCCGTCCACTTACAAGAAATGTGGAAATTTGACATGCAAGTCATTGCATTAAATGAAACAATTCAATTACCTTTCTAATTTCATGCACACTACTTTTACTACTTGTCTATTTAATCTTTTTTTTTAACATCCAAACATTTAAATTTTTCCACGATATTTTTTTTTTTTACTCATGCACAAGCACTTAACATAGACATCAAATAAATCAAGAAGATATTTTTCTAATTGGATTCGTGGTCCCGAAACCACCATTCCGATTAAGGTCGAATTCAGATTGTTACAAGATTTGTTGTATTAGAAGTAGGAACATATACTTTATCTTTGCCTAATGGACTTTGTTTTATGTTTAGAGCATTGTTATTCTGTGCCTAGTTTGACTAAGAACATTATTTCAATTCCTTATTTAGACAAAATTGGTTTTGAGATAATAATTAAGAATAATTTATGTTTCTTTTATCTCAATAATGTTCTCTATAGTTCAACACAATTGGTAAATGGCCTCTATATTTTAGATCAAGTTAATCCCATTTACAACATAAATGATAAAAGATCTAAAATAAATTACTCAAATCAAACTTATCTTTGGCATTGTCATTTGGGCCACATAACTGAGAAATGCATATCCAAACTCCATAAATATGGTTTCTTGGATTCATTTATTTTCGAACAAATTGAAGTATGTGAATCTTGCTTATTGGAAAAAATGACTAAAGCTCTTTTTACTGGTAAAAGTGAGTGAGCTAGTGATTTATTGGGCCTAATACATACTGATGTATGTGGACCAATGAGTACACATGCCAAAAGTGGATTATAGTACTTCATTACTTTCACTGATGATTTCTGATAAACCATAAAAGTAACACATTTTAATCCCATGCTTAGCGTATTTTTTTATGTTTATTTATAGAATTTGGTGAATTCGATGCTCCTAATCCTTTAATTTCATGTTTCTATACTTAGGAGAGCATAAAGAAGCGAAAGGAGCGGAAAATGAGCCAAAATCGGACAAAACGGGCCATCTTAAGGATCTACACAGCCAAAGCCCGCACCACACGGGCTGAACACATGCCCGTGTGAACCACACAGACTGGACACACACCCGTGTGCCATCCCGTGTCGATCGAGAGCCATGCAAATTCCCACACGGCCCAGGCCTCCTCACACGGGTTGATCACACGCCCGTGTCCCTGTCGTACCCTACTTTGTTTTCACGCGGAAAAAGTCAATTTTTAGGGTTTTTGAGCCTTCTAAAGTCTATAAATACACATCAGAGGAAGACCTAAAGGGAGCATGCAGAGTAGATCAAAGAAATTACTTGAAGGAAGCCATCGGAATCATCTAGAAGGCGAATTCACTCCAAGATTGAAGATCTCCATGAAGTTCTTTAAAAGTTTTTGGGTTCTTTATGTCTTGTTGTTTTCTTAATTCTATGATGTTTTCCTTTTACATTATGAACTAAACTCCCTAAATACCTAGGGAGGATGAAACCTAGATGAATCTAATTATTCAATAAATCTGTATTACGTGATAAATACTTGATCTTGTTTTTAATTATGTGTTCTTAATCCTTGTTTTGATGTTTTCAGGAATATTAATTCAAGTTTAATGTGCTTATTTAGTGGAGCAAAAGTCCCTATTTAAGAGAAGATCCAACATAATTAAGCGGAGTTGATTGCAATCCTAGAAATAGGACGACATAAATCTATCAGATTAGAGTCAAATCTAATAAGGGAATCCATGGATCGAGTTAATGTGACGATAGGGGTTTTAATTAGAAAGAGATTTCAATTAATCAACATAGAGTCAGTTATTCTTAGTCTTGAAAGAGATATTAACATAATTTAGGGATTTCTACAGATCAAGTCAAGTGAATAAATCATTTAATTTAGAGTCAGAATAATAAGTGAAGTCTAGGTGGATTCTTCCTTGGGTATTGTCTTTATTCATTCGATTATTCTCTTCACTCACTGTCGCGTTCATAGTCATTTAGTTAGTCAATTAGTTAGTTAATTTTAGATTAAAAATCCCCTTAATTATTAGGTTAGATAATAAAAAGATAGTTATTACTAGTAATTTTAGTCCTTGAGGATACGATTTCCGGACTCACCACAACTATACTATGTTTGATAGGTGGCGCTTGCCTTTGTCGAAAATTAGTTAGTTTCGAGCCCATTAATTTCAGTAGATATGGGTATGTTTATCTCATGTGCCATAAGTCTGAAGCCCTTGGAAAGTTCAAAGAATTCAAAAATAAGTACAAAATTAACTAGGAAAAACTATCAAGAGACTGTGATCTAATCGAGGTGGAGAATTTTTTAGCCTAAAGTTTGATGACCTTTAAAAGAATGTGGGATAGTCTCACAACTTACTCCTCCTAGTAATCCTTAATGGAATAGAGTTTCGAGAGATAAATCAAACTCTGTTAGACATGGTTTTATAGATGAGAGTCATGCTGCCAACTTTCTTTTGGGGACATGCACTTGAGACAAATGCTTTCACA